>PVJO010006313.1:28505-46751 GCA_004026905.1 Hystrix cristata | reverse complement strand
CCTACAGTGGACGTGACCATGAATCCACACTCTGCTAATTTAAATCTGGTGCTGTCTAAGAACCGGAGACAGGTGAGATTTGTGGGTGCCAAGCTGTCTGGACCTTCCTGTCTGGAAGAACATTACGACTGTAGTGTCCTGGGCTCTCAGCACTTCTCCTCAGGAAAGTACTACTGGGAGGTGGACGTGACTAAGAAGACAGCCTGGATCCTGGGAGTGTGCAGCAGTTCCGCAGGACCTCCGTTTTCTCTCAGCCAGTATCCTAACAGTCAGAGCACTTACTCCAGGTACCAGCCACAGACCGGATACTGGGTGATTGGCTTACAGCACAAACGTGAATACAGAGCCTACGAAGACTCTTCTACTTCCCTGCTCCTGTCCATGGCTGTGCCCCCCCGCCGCGTTGGGGTCTACTTAGACTGTGAGGCTGGCACAGTCTCCTTCTACAATGTCACAAACCATGGCCTGCCCATCTATACTTTTTCTAAGTATTACTTTCCTACTGCCCTTTGTCCATATTTCAATCCTTGCGACTGTGTAGTCCCAATGACCCTGCGGCGCCCAAGCCCTTGAACTTTCTGCCGCCCACACCCACAGCTGAGCAGTACCGGTACCCTCCACCCTGTGGCTCATCAGCAAGCAAGTCTCATCTCCCATCTCTATTTCCTGTGTTTTCGCCCCTTTACAGCATTTACCCACTGGTGGGATGCACCCAGTCCTGACAGTGAGCACCCCTGAAGGTGAAGGCCGATTGGGGGCGCTGAACATTTCATCCTTAAGCATGGTGTTCATTCATACATGGGGGCAAATGTAAGAAATTCTCTTTGATTAATTTGCTATGAGTTTGATACTGAATGAGAAATTGAATTCAACAAAGTTCATCCTATAGTTTTTGAAAGATAATCATGTGTCATTTTTATTGTTACGTACATTGATTTGTTTTAATTGTTAAATCCACCACAACCTCCTGATATAAATTTGTTATTTTTCATATGAAAAGCAGATTTATTTTTGCTAGCACATTGTTTAGGTTTTGTTTGCATTTACAAAAGAAATTGACCTACAGTTTTACATATCTTTGTCATGGTTTTTTTGGTGGGGGGTGTGGGGGATCAAACTCAAGACATCGCGCTTGCTAGGCAAGCGCTCTACACTGAGCTACATCCCCAACCCCTGTCAGGTTTTATAAAATGCAATAACAAGCAAAGAAATTACTGTGTAACTATAGGTAAGATTGGCTGCTAAAAATGACTCATCATAGTTTTGATGACTTTAAATTCAAATTGTAGAAGATATTGTAATTTCGGTTTTCACTGTAACCTCTACCACAAACTTCAGCCTTTATTTTAAAAGTTTAAGGATATGAATCAGGCATGGTGGTTGCATGCCTGCAATCTCTAGCATTCCGAAGGCTGAGGCAGGAAGATCGTGAGTTCAGGGCCAACCAGGATTACTTCATGAGTTCAAGGACAAGCTGGACAACATGGAGAGACCCTGTTTCAAAAAAAGGAAAAAAAGAAAAAAGAAAAAATTTAAGAGTAGCAGTCAAAAATATGAAAAAAAAAATACCTTCCAAATGAAACAAATTTAAAAATGGAGAACCAAGAGGAAAATGACTTTTCTCTTGCAATGAGAGGAAGATGCAAAGAGAACATCTAACCTAACACACTTTTAGGAAGAGGGTGGATTATTCCACCTTCCCTATACCCACTTTTCTTTACACTCAAACAAGCACCTGGTGAATGAGCTGCCATGACTTTGGCAGGGAGGAGCTGTATTTTTTCTGAGCCAATTGTAAAAGAAACAAGGTGGATGTGCAGGTGAAGACAAATACCAAGGGGAAGACCGCTGGTTTTCTGATGCAACCACAAGCCCCCGGTGGCTGTTGAACACTACACATGTGACTAGTCTCAATTGAGATGTGAAGTAAGTATAAAATATATCCTGAATTTTGACAAGAAACATGTAAAGTGCCTCACTAACAACTTTATATTGTATATTGCAGTATTTGGGATATATTGAGTTAAATAAAACTTATTACTCATTTCATCTGGTTTCTTTTACTTTCTAATGTGGATACCTGAAAATTTGAAATCATGTACTTGGGTCACATTATACTTGACAACTGTGGGTATTTTTGTTTGTTTGTTTGAGACAGTGTCTCCCTGTGTAGTTCAGGCTGGCCTCAAACAGAGCAATCCTCCTGCCTCAGCCTCCCAAGTGCTAGGATTTCAGGTGTGTGCCACCACGCCTGGCAACAACAGTGGTTTTGAGTCTGATGAAATTTCCATCTGTAAGGGAGCCCTAGAATAACAGCTCATGGACCGAGGTACAGAAGTAGCTTGAAGACGTGTGTTCATTTTCACAGGGAACCCGCCTGGCACACACACCAAGGCATTTTTATAAAAGGCAGGGCCAGGGAGAAGACCTCAGCATATCCAGAAGCGCAGACTCTGGGAGATGAGGAAGAGATCATGGCCAGACAGTGATCCTCAAGCATCTGTCACCTGCTTTTAGCCCCAGGTTGGGCACTTGAGGCTTCTTCATGATTTGAGGAGATACTGATACATCCTCCCGGTCAGCCCCATGTCAGTGGTAAGAAATGCAGGTTACAGTGAAAGCCCAGAGCTCCTTTGCTCTAGGGGAGAGAATGGGGAAAGCCAAATCTGTGGAAGCCCAGCAGCCAGTTGTGTACACCTCATCCTGACCTGTGTGTCAACCGGAAGAAATAAAAGGAGGTAGAAAGGGCAGGCTGGCTGGAGCAAGTTGGGAGAGAAGAAAGACCTACCCGTCTAATTTTCCCTTCCCACTTATTTCCCCATGCAATGAGCTCCAGGCAAAAGGAGTTGGCCCAGCTCTCCTCTGCTGTGGACAAACCCAAAGTTCACTGGGAAAACCCAAAGCAGTGTCTCCAGGTATCCTGGGAATGACCTTAGAGAATCACGTGAGCAGATGTACTTGCTGGAATCCTGCAAGGCCTGGGGTAGCTTTGCTCAGACTGCAACTCAAGGACAATTACTAGTGTAAGTTGGCAGCCCTGACACCTTTTCCTGAGGGATCTTGGGCCGAGGCTTCCTGCGTTGAATTTTTGGTGTGATAAGACTGTTTTAAAGTATGGTAAAAATAAAATTTTTAGACTATACATATATATAATTTAGGTACTTTCTGAAGATTTGTATGTTTGAAGTTTTATGAATACATAAAAGTTCTGGTGGAGACGTAGTACCCTGTTACAAAGAACATGTATGTATACTTAAAATACATGGTATACTTATATAAGTACACATGGATCAAATACTAAAGTTCTTGCTCACATAAGAAACCTTATGGGACTGCTCCCTGTGGGGTTTATCTCACACAGCAGCTCTGTCATATCCTGGGATGCAGTTGTTAGCATCAAGACAGCAACAGGGTAAAGAAACCTCTGAGGAGGCAAATTACTTTTTAAATTCTTAGCTTGTAGACAGGATTCATGATGTCTGCTCGATAAGCATGTGGCCATACCTTAAAGAAAGGAGGATGTTTTAAATGTTTAGCCATACACGATCAAATTTCCGAAAAAGGAGAAGTTGCGGTGGAGCCAGAGCACCCTGTTAGGAATGCTGAGAGGAGAACGTGGAACCCTGAACGACTTATTACGGAGCGCTCAGGATCTGAGCTTCTTTCCTACAGGATAGTTCTTGAAGAGGAAGAGTGTGGTCACTCAGGTTCTTGGCATGAGGTGCAGTCAACCTAATATTTCCTGACACGTGAGTCCTTGCTAGAACTGGCGTTTAAATTTGATTCCAATTTAAAGGGGATGGTGGCTGGGCATGGTGGTGCATGTTTTCTTTCCTGATATCATTAGGCCCTAGGTTATGGCAACCAGAAATGCTGTGTACTTTGTTCTAGAAATACAGGCCCTATGTGAGCCCTAAAAAATGGTTACAGCTGTGTTGCACATTGAAGTCCTTGTTTCTTAACTATAACTGGTGCAGTATGCTATTTTGGATTCCTCTTAGTCCCTCAGGCCTGCTATTGTCTCACAACCTGCCTAAGACTACCAGTTTATGGGACATCCAACTTCTGTTCCAGGTAAGTAAATTTAGACTGCTTTTCTCTGTATTATGTGTCTCCAGATTTCAGGGTGGCAATGCGTTCTGTGACCTTCATTCTCTGATGAATCTAAGAAAAGTTGTTGATTTTTAGTTGGTTGATTTTTGGTTTTTTGTTTTTGAAAGGATGAGAGAAATGACTTTCAAGCTCTTTGCGTGTTGGAACCCAAACTGGCAGTCTCTGATGTTTTTTGGCACCCTCTTTCTCCGCCCAGCTACATTTTCAGGCTACTGGTTCATACCAGATTCACAGTGATAGCAGGAGAGTAAAGAGGATTGTCCTAGACTTGGTGGCAATGGCATCAGGCAGTGTTTTCTTTCCCCTAGTCCCAGCCCTCGGTGACAAAGACAATGGCAACCCTCAGGAATGAAGGAAAATTCGTGCTTTCCCTGTGATGTGCCAGCAGGGCAAACGCTGCTGCATTTCTTCAGGCCACATCTCTCTTGGCATTTTATTGCACTCTGTCTTCTCCTTACTTCCAAACATGAACGGCAGTTCCCACTCTATTCCCAGTTTTGCCAGGAACATTTTTAGTCCCCATTTCTTGTTGATCTTTGGTGGGGAAAGTAATTCCAGATCAGATAGGAGGGAAGTGGGGAAAGTTCATTTAAATGTCCTTTTAATCTCTGCATTCTTGTCACCCTTGTTGTTACCATGCCTGAGACCGAGTCAAGTGGAACAGCTCCTTTTGAATTACTGACTAGTAGCTCCCCAGGGATATTTATGTCTTTCATTCTCAGAATCCCCAGCATGTCCTCAAGGAACACATCACATTTGTGACTAGAGGCATAAGATGGAGATGCAGTGGCCAGGCCTGCATGCTTTCCTAGAGATAAAGAGCAACTTGAGATTATACTGTAATTAGCACCAGTTGTTCCACTGGACTCAAGACAGGCATCAGATAAATAGGTGGGTGAGCAGAAGACCCAGACTCATACTCCTCTCCCTTCCCCAAAATGCCTTTGTTCTTCCCTTGTACCCTTGCTACATGACTGTTCTTCTATTGGATCAGTATTAGCTAAGTAGCTATACTTGTAACCCTGTAGGTTGATTGTAGTCTGACCTGGGTTGTACCTGGTTTTGCTGTATAAATTACCCCCGACGAAGGGCCTCAGTGGCCACCCATTCGGAGCTCCTCCTGGAAATCCAGGAGCTATTCTTCTTCCCCTTATTTCCAAACTCCTAACTTCTTCCTTTGGTTCGTGACTTCATTCCTTGATGTGGGATCACAAACTCCCCACATTTGACATCTAACAGGTTAGAAGTCATGTTTTTCCTGTATCAAGAGGAAATGTTTCTTACTTCAGCTTGCTTTGCTGTTGATACCATAGACTTATGGTCCTATATCCTAAAAGTGCTTTATGCTATTTCTGAGGCTATCAGGACTTAATATCAAAGTTCATACTATCTTCAAGTTTGGGAGGGGAAAATACTAGATAGTAGATAAGTAAGCTTTATCTTTCTATCGCATGTGCTATTTTACCAAGTGGTCATCTTTAAAAACTCATGTGATTTTAGAATATGCATTTCAAGTGTATTCGCATTATTTAATGTGTAATAGAAGAGCTGTGCTTCTCAGGTGCCATCTGTGGCACTCAGACATTCTCGGAGGCCCCCATCTCCCTCCTCCCTCAGTTAAAGTGTGTCGCTTTGTGTAGCTAAGTATAAAAGACTAAAAGTTGTCTTCCCTGCCTTGATGGGCTGGAGCTGCATCCACAGGAGCCGTGCTAGGTTAGTTGTGCCCTGTCCTGTGCCAGCCTTCCTCCCACCACCCTCAGTCATTCCCTCGCAGACCACCACTGTCTGGTGTCACAGGTGGAAAGAACTGCAGAGTTTCAGGTTTGGAGACGTCTCCACACTGGTGTGTCCCGCCATGGAGATTATACAGGGGAGAGCTGCCAATTTTTTTGGTCATTATTTAGTTAGTTATATTTGGCAGGGTCTCATTATGTAGCCTCATCTGGCTTCAAAAGAGCCTATATGCCCATCAACAAATGAACGGATATGGGTTGGGGAATTAGCTCAGTGGTTACAGTGCTTGCCTCACAAGTACAAGGCCTGGAGTTGGATCCCCAGCACCAGAAAAAAAAAACAAAAAAAACCACACACACAAAAAACAAAAACAGATGAATGGATAAAAACATGTAGTATGTATAATATGGAAAATAACTCCCAACCTCTTAGATAACAGATGTGCCAAGTTTGTGGTCTCACGACATCGAGGAATGAAGTCGTGAACCAAAGGAGTAAATTAGCAGAGTTTTACCAGACATAAAGGGAAGAAGACTAGCTCCTGAATTTCTGGGTGGGGTCCCGAGTGAGTGGACCTCCAGGCCCTTTGTCAGGGGTAATATATACAGCAAAGTCAGCATGGGTACAATGTGGGTCAGACTACATCAATCCATAGGATTACGAGTACTGTATAGTCTCTTAGCTAATATCGTTTAAGTGGGGAAACAAGTCCCATAACAAGAGTATATGGAAAGAACAAAGGAAGTCTTGGAAAGGGAGAGGAGTGTGGATCCAGATGTTCTGGTTGCCCAGATATGCATCTGATGCCTAGCTAGGCTCATTGGACCAGATGGTGCTAACTACGGTATAATTTTAAGTTGCTGTTTATCTCATAGATCTGGCTATTGTGTCTCCATCCTGAAGCCTGGCTCTCTTCATTTTTGCCTCCAGCCATAATTTTGATTTTGTGTTAACTTCTTCAAGCGCCCAATTCTGCTCTGACTGCATATTAATTTCTATTTAACTTAGCTGCATATATACACACACACACACACACACACTATGGAACACTACTCAGGCATAAAGAAGGACAAATTTGAGTCATTCATAGGAAAATGGATGTACCTTGAGACCATCATGCTAATTGAAATAAATCAGACACAAAGGTTCAATATTGCATGGTTTCTTTTATATTGGAAACCCAAAGTATAATAATTTAGGAACAGAGAGACTTTGTGAAGATGAGAAGGGGATCTGGGAATAGGGGAAGACAGGAGGGAAGGGAAGTGGAAATAAAGAAAAAAAATCAAGATGTGATATGTTTATGTACCAATTCCCCAAGATGTATATATTTATTATGTATCACAAGCATACTTAAAAATCTTGGAAGGAGAAGAAGGGAATAAAAATAACTCATGGTTCTCCTGCCTCAGTCTTCTGAGGGCTGAGATTCAGACAGGGGCCACCAAGCCCAAATAAAGATTTGCTTGTTGAAAAAATACAATACTGAACAAAAATACTAAAATAATTTTAGTAGGAGCAAAGAAACATTTTTCACATACGCAAACAAGGCAAAAGTTAGTACATTCAATACAATTGCAAATGAAAATTATTTATTATAATTACAATATTAAGGGATACTGTACAGTTCCATGCTAATAAACTGTGACTCTCCATAAAATAATTTTGTAAAAACAGTGGCTAGAGATGTAGCTTAGTGGTAAAGCTCTTGCCTAGCATGCAGGACAAATGAGCTAAAAGACAAATAGAGGAAGAAATGTGGTGAACAAAATTAGTGATGAAAAATTAGATGTCACACACAGAGAACTGATGGACTAAATTAATAAATGTCTTCACTAATGATTTAACAAACTCATATAATGATTTACTATCTGAATGATACGAATTACCAATATTTCCCTAAGGAGAGGAAACCAGAAACATAAAAGTAATAAACTGCCTTAAGCACAGCTAAAGCATATGTCCAACTCTATTGGCTGCAGATATTTTTATGGGATAGTGTTAACCTGAAAAATTTCTCATCATCCTGCTGCCTGGGACTTTTCCTTGGATCCCCAAGCAGGATTCAGAGGATAGGAGAGGAAGAGGGACAACTGCACTTTTCCAAAGGTGGCAGCTTTTGTGTAACACGCTCTATAGGAGTCAGGATTTTCTTGGCTACAGCACAGATAACGCATCCACTTATTTTCTTCATGAATACAGCATGCTCTTCATAGAGGCACAGCATGCAGGAATTGTTTCGTGTCCACAAAGGGTGCTGACTTCTGAGGGGAGTTCTGTTCAAAGCTCCTCCCCATCAAGTAAGATTTCAAGAGTACCTCACTTTCAAAGCACTCTGGCCAGGACCCAAAAGATCTGATTTAGTACTTAAGGTCAGTCCCATTCAGTGTCAGATTTACACAAGAATTCACCTAGAAAAAAGCAGGGAATAGTAACACAGGCCTGGAATCTCACTGTAGCTGGGTTTATGATGGCCGAGACTGCATTTTCTAGCAGGGCAGCTCACAGTCCACCTCTGGACAGGTGGACAGCAGCACTCAGAGGCCAGCCTGGGCTACTCAGTGAGTTCAAGGCCAGCCTCAACCATATAGCAAGACCCTGTCTCAAAACACAAACAGTCCCCCGCAAAAGAAAAAAAAAATTGACCTAGAAGACTTCTTTTATAATCAATCAGTGTTATTGAGGTACATGTTATGTGCAGTATGCACTCATTTAGAGCGCACAGTTTGTTGAGTTTTGAACAAGTTTTACACCCACATAGCTACCACATAATCAATACTTAGAACATTTCCAGCATCCCAAAGAGCTCCCCAGGTAGGTTCTCTATAGCCAGCCCTTCTCAGCACTGACTCCCCCGACCCACCTCCCTTCTCGGAGGATGTAGTACTATATATTGTTTTTAAGGGGCGAGTGTAACAAAATGGTAGGTAGATTCAGGGGCCTAAGCACAACCATTAAAGTTGTAGAGGAGAAGACATCCGGGTCCTTCCTGGCCTAGGAAGCAGAAAGGGTTAAAAAGTATTTCTCAAACTCACCACAACTGACATTTTGGACTGGCTGGCTGTCTTGAGGACCTTTCTGTGCATGGTAGTACGTTTAGCAGCATCCCTGGCCCCTGCCCACAGGGGTCAGTAGCAACCCCTAGTTAGAACACTCAGAACCCCTTCAAGACATTGGAGAACTCCCCTCCGGTGTAAATTGTGTTGGTGTTGGTTCTCCCCTGGAGAGAGTGCGGGGTTACAGCGTTACCCTGTCTTGTGGCAGGAGAACAGCAGCTGTGGGCCCCGGGGCTTCTTGCTCTCTTCTTCCTGGTAGTCCCACGAGTTTCACTTTCATTTCTCAGCCAGCAACTCCGGAAGGAGGGAAGGACCGCGGGCAGGCTGAGCGCCTTGGGATGAGAGAATTCCAGCCCCAACTTCCTCACCATTTCAACCCGGATTCGAGATTTCCCCACTGGGGCCGTCAGGTGTGTGGGGAAGCTTGGGGGAGAGGGCGTACCCAGGGTGGGAGACTCCAGGACGAAAATACTGAAGGAAGTTGGCGGAGTTTAATTTGTGCTCAGAGATCGGCTTTCTCTGAAGGCAAGAAAAACCCAAGTACAGACAGAAGGCAGCCTTGAAGAATCAGGGGAGGAACTTAATCATTAGCTATAGATAAAATAAAAGCAAGTGTTAAAGAGGCAGAGGCCTTGAAAGAACCCTTATTTCTACGGGTTGAATCCATTCTTGTATGCTTCCTGCTCTGTAGTTTTTGATTTTCTGTCTCGCAAGGGAAACGCATTCATTCTCTCCCTTTCCCCTCTGCCCCAGGTAAACGGAAGGTCTCTTCTTCCTCTCCCTACACCGAGGGTTAGCTGGTGGGAGGTTCTCCTGCATTCCGAGCTCCCAAAGCAGAGGCTCAGCCGGGGCGAAGGCTGAAGCAGGTTCGGCAATCATGGAGAGACTATCTGGGCCTTGCCGACACAGCCTCAGCCCTTGGCTTGCCTGAGGACAGCAGGCTGACCCTCTGACTGTCGTGCTCGGTGACCCCTTTTATCCTGTGCCCTTCTGGAGTTCTGGTTTCAGAACTCGGCTTGCTTTGCTCAGAATAAAAGTGTTATTCTTTTTTCTTTAAGAGACAAGTCTTCCTATGTTGCCCGGGTTGACTTTAGGCTCCTGGGCTCAAGTGATCCAACTGCTTCTACCTTCTTAGTAGCTGGAACTATGACACATTGACACACCCAGCTTGCCTGAGCTTACTTGAGTAGTGAGTGCATAGAATCCTGTATCCTCAGTTGCTTTAGAACTCAGTCATTTCTCCTGCTGTGCACATTTTTGTACTGATTACTACCTCCATTTATTTGTTTTCTTTGCTCAGAGCTAATGTACAACAGCTGGCTTTTGCTCAGGAAAAGCCTGAGGTTTCAACAGCCTCACTAAGAAACCAGCTCTGTCTGTTGTCTCTGTTGGCCACATTATACTCAGTGGGGATGACTGGACCTTGGGGGATATTGTTACCAGGAACCAGGTTCTAACACCCTGAGATCAAGGAACCAGCAACTCTCCTTGATTTTTTTTTTTTTTTGTACTTTCACAAAAGAATTCAGACAAGACACTTGGGCAGTTATACAGAATATAGACAAGTTTATTGCACACTGGTAATTTTCAGAGTGATAGAAAATACACCTTCATTTGAAGGTGGGCAAGTGCCAAGATGCCAGTTGCATGGGATTAAGGTACATTCATACAATTAAATGAGGTGTCAAGGAATATTATTTCCTTCCTTGAAGGTGATTTTTCTTTTACTAGGATATCAGCTCTTTTTTTTTTTTGATATCAGCTCTTTTGAGCAACCTCACATGGAAGAAAGTTCTTGTTTACTCCCAGAGTTTGAGGTTTCCCACTTGTCCCCCATGGTCTGAGCTCTCTCGGGCCAGGACCTTAGCAGCATACTCAGAGGTTGCATCTTCATGGGATAAAGTTTGAAACCATAAGACTATTTGGATTTTATCTAGAGCTAATGATTAAGAAAACAAAGGACAAGGAAAAACTGTCTTCTTTGCTTTCGTATAGTCCCCAGCAGCCTGTCCCCAGGCCTCCTAGTGTCTAACCTTCTGATTCACAGACTTATTAAGTGCATTCTGATGCCTGTCATTCCATTGCGCTTTCCAGAGTCCACTGCACTGGCCTTGCTGTAAGTCTGTGCTTCACTCCTGCAGAAGACTCGCTTCTGCCCCGATTCTGAATGTCTGCCAGGGTCTAGCACAAGGCCTGACCCATAGGATAAAGTGGATTGACTTGTTTATAAAAAGTTTAACTGACTGGGGATTTAGCTCAGTGGTAGAGTGCTTGCCTAGCAAGTGCAAGGCCCTGAGTTCGATCCCCAGCAGCAACTTCCCCGAAAAATTTGATTGAAAGGAACTGCTGGCTGCTGGTATGAATAATATTCATTGGGATATCTATTCAGTATTCAATAAATATCAAATACGTCTAAGCTCATACATTCTAGTCAGGGAATGACAATAAACAAATAATAAATGATTGATAGAATATACAAGAAGGTAGCTGATGCTGTGGAGACACATATTTTAAGGATTGTTGGAGTTGACAAGGGGTTATGAGGAGGAGACACCACCTACCCAAATAGCTGCCCTGGTGTGTGAGCTTTCAGGAAGCTCCTTACAGTGGTACAGGAGGAGCTTCATCCCTCTGGCTTTTAAGAGATCGAGACCAAGTGGGTGTGTGTGAAACTAGCACAGCTTGAGTAAATCTTACAGTGGACTGATTGCCTTGATAGCTTCTTAGACCCTACAGGGAATTACTGTCTAATGAGTCACAGTCCTGTTATGGAAACTGAGGTCTGTGCTTACCAAAAAAGAACTTCAAGAAATGAAATAGGAGATAAAAGTAATATCAATATTGTCTTTACAGGAAGAAAAGATTTAAGCCTGATCATAGTCCTTTTATTCTCCCACATATCCAAAATAATTCCTAGTATTTTTAGGTAACTGATCCTATTTTTCACTCTTTTTTTTTAATTTTATTTTAATGGTGCATTTTAGATGTACATATTCTATTTTTCACTCATATCTGCTTCTGTTTCCTTCATCAGTTTATCCTACATCCCTCCACCATTGATTCTTTGTTCACTGGAGGAGATGGTCACTTATTCATCACTTGAAACATGTTACATAACTAGCTTCCCACAGGATCGTATGACACCAAAGACCTAGCAGCTCTCTGCTAATCAGTTACATTGGGAATTCAATTCAGCTCTTATTCAAGGAAGATTATATTGACTATTCCCTTATTTGACAAATTGTTGAATTTCCCCCAAACATATCACTTTGTATAGAGTGTTTGTCACACTAGCCCCTTAACATTTTTGTGAAAGATAACTTAGTTAATTTATGTCTTGTTTAGGTGACAGTGACTTTATTATGTGTAATATAATCCGTTTATAATTAATTTTGGATTTTTGGATTTTAATCCATTTCCCGCATTTTAATCACTGAGGATAATCTATCTTGAATAATAACTTGCTAAATAAATAAATAATTGGCATGAGGTTTGTGGATGTGGATTTGAAATAGAATAGATTTCTGTCTCTCCCTAATAGAGTCTCCCTCTGAAACTTCTCTTTGTGTCTTACCTTTTGAAATTTATGACCAAGAGCCATCTATTGGTATTTCTGTTTCTTAGCTATTTAAAATGGATATGACTATGATTTATGTGCACCGTTTCCTCTTCCCTCCAAGCACACATTTAGGCTTCCATCAGTATCTTTGACTGCCGGGCAGTATAGTGACACACACCTGTAATCTTAGCACTCAGGAACTGAGGCGAGAGGATCGAGGATTGCAGCGTGTTCAAGGCCAGCCTAACACTACTAGTGAGTTCAAGATCAGCCTGGACTACATAGCTCCTACCACCTACAAACGCAAGACCCCTCAAAACTTGCCAGCTTACCTGGATCCTTCCATTTCTACACTCATAAAATTGGATACTGTTGTGTTTCTTTTAGACTTTGCCTCTGTTTGTCTTTGTTTAAATATGTGGGGTAGCATGCATACATTTGAGATAAAACCCTGCAGACATTATGTTTGCCCTAATTCTACCTATTGAGTTGAATGGTGCTGTAAGCCAGTGATGGCAAACCTTGTAGTGCTTTCAATACTGCAAATAATCTGCTGTGGCATGTGTGCTACAGGTTCACCACCACTGCTCTAAGTCTTTTATTGGAGGAGGAAAGGTTTATTTTATTTATTTTATTTAGAAAACGATTTATTTAAAATTGGTAAAAAAAGGGGGAAACAGAGATGGTAGATAGCTACTTGACAAGTAAGGAGCATTCGAAAGTGAAATAATTGTGGGCCCTTCATTGTAGCCCCTTTTTAATTAAGGTTTTCTCCTTTGGGTTGGCCCTTTGGAATTTGGTTGCCTCCTGGGCTTATCAGTTATCTCTGCCTCGAATTCTCATAGCTATGTGACTTTTCTTTGAAATTATGGGTGGGGTGGCTTAGGGCCAGGTTATGTAGATGTAAGAATCAAAAGGGGGAGTTTGTTTTTTTTATGTTAATCAGATTACCTGGGGACCTTCCCGGAACCAGTCTCTTTGGCTTTGTCTCTATAACTGTTGGAATCTCCCTGCCTTTATGTTTCTAACTATTTGATTATAGCTGTCTGGCTTTTAAAGTCTGGCTATAGAGGTCAAAATTGTCTATTAATTTTTAATAACATCTAACAAAGCCTTTACCCTATCTTTTCTCTACCTATGGGGACCCCTGTCCCTACATTTCCCCTTCTGAGAAAAACATTCAACTTCTGTTGGGGAACCAGGCAAAGACGGATCTGGCTTCTTCGAGCTAAATGGGGTCATAGCTGGGGAGCAGTGGATAGGAATCTTTAGCTGGGAGGTTTTGTCCCATTGGCCTCAACAGAAGATGTCTGGCAGCTTTCCTGCGGGTTTCTTCTGTATGACCACTTGGGGTTTGGCAGCCTCTAGGCAAAGAAAAAGGAAAGCTTTACCAAAAGATTAAAGACATGTATGACTAAAGCCTGAGCAACAGAATGGAAAGGTAGACTGGGTGAGGAGCCATGTTAGATATGGTCCAATAACAGTTGTAAATAGCTGGCCTTTAGGATTTTTAGCAGGGGTCAGTGATTGGAGATTTTCCCTGTATGTCTGGCTTAAATATTATTATTCATATGTCTAGCTCTGTCCTCTTGTTGGATGTTCAAGACCAAGTTGAGACCCTTGTCAATCACAACAATTTACCTCCGAATACATCAAGGTCAGTCAAGTCTCCTCACACATTCTTTTTGGGGCTACTATCAGAACCTCTTAGCTTTTAATTCATCCTCTGTCAAATGTATCCTCTGCCAGGATGGGTCATGGTCTGTGCTGGACCACATGGTGCTCCTTGAAAACATGGAAACAGTTTTTCCTTCAGTGACCCTCCTTCTGCAGGATGCACACTCTTTAACCTCAGGGGCCTAACAATCTCCTTGCTTGGGAGGTTGTGTGACTCACCGAGATTGTCTTGTAGTAAGGCTCCTTTATGTCCTGGGTCGTTATTGACCTTGGAGGTTCAGGGCCAAAATATTGGCTGTCCTCTCAGCCCTGTTACCTTTTAGTTTTGGTCCCCCAAACCTTAGTTTTTGAACACCCAGCAAGAGAAGATAAGTTATGTTACATCCAGAGGTAGACTGTGAGCTGCTGCCCCACTAGAAAATACTTTTCCCAGCGGTCATAGACCCAACTACAGTAAAGAATTAAAGAAACCAAGTTTAAGAGAAGACAGTTTATTTAGAAGACAATTTATTTAAAAGTGGCGAAAAATGGGGACAGGGAGATGATAGATAGCTAGCTACTCGATGAGTAGGGAGCATTCAAAAGAGAAATACTCCTACTCTAAGTCTTTCAATACCATTTAGTCATCTGAAAAAAAAAAAGGAAAGATTTATATTTCAAGAATTTTCATCAAGGAATAAGTAAGTCAAGGCTGGGGATTTACCTCAGTGGTTAAAGTACTTCCCTACCAAGCACAAGGCCCCGAGTTCAATCCTTGGTACCAAAAAAAAAGTCAAATGATTTCTAAATTATAAATGGGTTTTAAAGTGAGCAGCACTTGGAAGGCTGAGGCAGGAAGATTTTTTTCTGCAAGTTTGAGGCCAGCCTGGGCTACAAAGTGAGTTCAAGACCAGCCTGAACTAGATAGCAAGACCCCGTTTCAAAAACAAAACAAAACAAAAAAAGAAGTAGAAGAAGAAGACAACAAGTAGATTATAAAACTGTTAGTGATAGAATTGTCTCTATATTGTGGTCATTTCTATTTCTGTGGGTATCTCTGGGAAACTAGTGAGAACGTAAGAATGATCTGTTTAGATAGATGTGTTAGAAGATACACGCTTCACTGGAAACCACATCTTGATACCAAAGCTCAGCTATTGGAAGACTACTAATCTATGAAAAACAAAACCTTAATAAGAAAGGCCTAATGATCTATAGAGAGATGGGGAGGTTCTTTATGTCGTTATTAAATGTTATATTCCTATACATTCTAGGCACTGGGGATAAAGCAGTTGGAGGAAAATGCCTAATTTATGCATAAATTGCATTTTAGGAAGAGAAATAGACATAAAGATAGATATAGTGATGATAAGAGAAAGATAGCAACTGTACACCAAATGTGTTTGTGGTCGTGCTATAGGCAAGTTAGAGCAGGCTCTGCTGATGAGGGGGATGTGTAAGGAAAAAATGATGAAGGATGAAAACAACCCACCTAAATAGTACCGGAGGATCAGCAAAGGTTCTCAGGCATTAATGGCTTGCCTGGGCCTTTGAATTGCTGCTTATAGTTTTTCTCTCTTTGATTTTTAATTCTTAAATGTGTATTCTTGGCCAGTTATTAATGTCTGCCCAGTTAGAATCCTCCTGATTTATACCATTCTGCTGCCATTTTTTTTTTAATCTGCCTAGTCATCAAGAACCTCAGGAGTTGGGACAGGAAGAAGCCGGGGAGCAGTGTAATGGCTTCCAAAATCCTGGCAAACATAGAGAAAGAGGTGACCTGCCCCATCTGCCTGGAGCTGTTGACAGAACCCCTGAGTCTAGGCTGTGGCCACAGCGTCTGCCAAGCCTGCATCCCTGTGAACAGCACCGAGGCAGAGACTGGCTCCGGAGAGGAGAGCAGCTGTCCCGTGTGTGGTGTCAGGACTCTGTGGGCTAATCAGCGCCTGGCTGACACGGTGGAGAAACTCAGGGAGGTGAAGTTGAGCACAGACACTGGGAAGAAGAGAGATGTCTGTGCACACCATGGAGAGAAACTTCAGCTTTTCTGTGAGGAGGACAGGAAGCTCATTTGCTGGCTTTGCGAGCGTTCTCAGGAGCACCAAGGTCACCGCGCGTTCCTCGTGGAGGAGGTGGCACAGGAGTGTCAGGTATGGCGCTGGTGGAGGGACAAAGCAGGTCTTTGGTAAGAAGTCTCATCTTTTCTTCCTTCTTTACTCACACTGATACCATAACAGAATCCTGGGATCTCTTTCCTGTGTGTCTCTTAGTCTACCTTCAGCTTCCAATGCCTGGAGTATATTTCACTGTGTTCTTTCCTTTCACGTAAAGAGTGAACGTGGCATACACAGAGTATCTTGGCCAAGAGTAGGAGGTCTGGGATGCCCCCTGCCCACTTCACTGTGTGGGTGGGGGATTGCTTCCCAAGTTTAGCCCTCCTTGATCCTCTGGGCCAGGTGGTTGCTGGGCAGCATTGTGGATAGGATGTGGAAATAACATCAGTAAGAAGAAAGTACTTCACTCACAGCGGGGTCAGAGGAAAGAGAGAAGCAGACTACTGTTGGCAAGAAGATAACAAGTTCCCTCCCTCAGCTATGATGAATACATTCACTTCCTCAGATTTCCTCACTTTCGTAAATTCTAATCATCAACCTCAAAATTTCTAAAAATTTGTTTCTTCTAAGCTCAACCTGACTTCTTTCCTGCTGAGTCTCTGCTGCAGTGCTGAGAAAGCTCGAACCTTGACCCCAGTGTGATCGCTTTCTTGCAGGAGAAGCTCCGGGTGGCTCTTGAGAGGCTGAGGAAAGAGCATCAGGAAGCTGAGAAGTTGAAAGCTGACATCGGAAAAGATAAAATTTCTTGGAAGGCAAGATGACGGATTTGACGACAGGACTCCTGGCAGGACCTTTGGTTCTAATTGAAACAAACCCTTCCTCTTTGTTCTTTGGTGTTTAATGAGTCCAGAAATCATTTGATTTGTTCTCTTCTGTGTTTTGTCCTTGTTTGGGGAGCTGGAGAGCAGACAAATTATAAGTGCACATAGATGCTTGCAAGTGAGCACAAAAATGGGCTTTGTGGTGGGGGTGAGGCTGGAGGATACTGTATTGTTTCTCTTGGGGATGCTCTCACGCTTCTGTTGGAAGGCACAGAGAAAAAGACTAAGGTTTTCCTCAAGGCTTAAAATGGGGAGTGTGACAATGCAGGGAATTGTAGTGTCCAGGACAACTATCTACAATCCAAACCTCACCTCACAGTTTCTCTGAGGGTCATCCTGGATAAGACAGGTGGAGGCACTCTTTGGGTAGCTGCTAAAGGAAGAATAGGAAAAAATAGCTCCCCGCAAATTCCTGTCGGGCTTGTATACCTCTCCTAGTTTGAAGTCCTCCAAAACTATTTCCCTGGCTTGTCCGACAGAGTCAGTGCATCTCTCTGCCCTTCTCCACAGTCTCAGATACAGGTGGAGAGATGGAGGATACAATCAGAATTTTATCAGCTCAGACGCATCCTGGATGATGAGGAACAGAGAGAGCTGCAAAGGTTGGAGGAGGAAGAAAAGGAGACACTGGATAATTTGGCGCAGGCTGAGGGCGAGCTGGCACAGCAGAGCCGGGTGGTGGAAGACCTCATCTCAGATCTGGAGCGTCGGAGTCGGTGGCCTGCACTGGAGCTGCTGCAGGTGGGAGTGAGTGACAAACCCGAGGTCTGGGGAACGTTGTTGGGCCCATGCCTTTATATGGGCATCATCTTCTATGTGGAATAGAAACACAGATGCCAGCATCCTAGCTTTTTTCCTGGTCTTAGGGGAAATCATCAGGTTTTCACCATTATGTATGAAGTTAACTGTGGGATTTTGTAGATGCCCTGTGTTGGGGTGAAAAAGCTCCTTTCTAGTCCAGGTTTGTTACCTTTCCTCTTTTGTTTTCATCATGAAAATGTGTGGAATTTTGTCAGGTTTTTTTCTGGTATCTACTGAGATCATCGTGTGGTTTTTATCCTATATTCTATTACTATGGTATATTATTTTAATTTTCTTCTGCTAAACCAAATCTTCATTTCCTGGTTAAATCCCACTTGGCCATGATTATACTGGCCAATGATTTTTTTTTTTTTTTTTTTTTTGCTGTATCT
>PVJO010006313.1:8436-28405 GCA_004026905.1 Hystrix cristata | reverse complement strand
CCAGTGAAGCCATCAGAGTATGGCCTTTTCTTTGTAAAAAGTCTGTGACTTCCAGTCTAATCACTGTACATATTTTAAGTCTGTTCACATTTTCTGCCATTTTGAATCAGTATTGGTAGTGTCTGTGCTTCCAGGAATTTTTTTCATTTCATCTAGATTATCTAATTTGTTGGTACACATGTTCATAGTTTATAATTTGTGTGTGTGTGTGTGTGTGTGTGTGTGTGTGTGTGTGTGTGTGTGTTGTCCTGGGAATTGAACCCAGGGCGTTGCACATGCCAAGCAAAGGCTCTACCACTGAGTTACACCCCAGTCCCTTGTAAGTGTTAACGTCTATACTTCATTTCTGATTTGAATAATTAACGTGTCTAACAAATAGACAATTTTATTGATATTTTAAAATGACTTACTTTTGATTTCTCTAATTTTCGCTCTTGTTTTTTTATTCTTTTTTCATTAATTCTGGTCTAGTGCTCATACTTACTGACTCGTGTTGTCTCTTTTTCTCCTAGGACACAAGTGGGGTTATGAAATGGTATGTACGGGCAACCAGGAATGGTGCTTTTGTATCAAGAACAGTTTGTGGCCATTAGAAATGCTTCGATCAGAGTGAAAAATCTACCAGATCAGGGAAATTTAAATCGCCTATATTTTAAATTGGTGGTCACAGGTGGGTACTTGAGTGTTTCATACTGAGAATGGAACAGATTTCTGTGGTAGGTGAATTTGGTGGTTAATGTTCAGGGTTAAAGCCAGAAAGGATATCAAGGATTAGGGACTTCACAATCAGACTTCTGTGACTGCTCTTTCAATTTACCTTCTGTCCCTGTATCCAGTTCTGCATCCTTTGTTACTTGTTTTATTGCATTAAAGAACCTTGTCAAGTCCTAAAAGAGGCCACATAAAGGTTCAGTCCTTTATATTTACTTTGCTTATATGAGATAGAGGAGACCAGGTTATTCTTCAAGATTCTCACTGGATTTCCAAAACCAAACCCAGGCCTTGGGAGTAGCGGCTTTGAGCCAGGTTGCTGATAATTAATCTCTTTCTGTTTCCATACTTCAGAAATTCATCAGATAAAATATACTCCTTGTGTCTATTGTTGTCAGCCCACCTGGTAGTATCAGATTCCATACGCACATGAGGAACTCTAACCACATTTATTTTTGTAGTCATAACTCCTCCTTTGCAAAGTATTTGTAACCCCTCCCCCCACATAATCTGAAATCTCTAGTGTGAACCACCACTGGAGTGCAGGTTTTGGATTAATACACAGATTCCCAGACTTCCAACCTGGAATCCCACCACACAGCCAGGATCTACAGCTTCCTGGTCGATGTGCTTAGGATGCACATCACTGGCCTTCCCCGGAAGACTCATGGAGATGTAATGACTTTCCCACATCACTTAACATGTTTAGCGGTAGCAAAGGCTTCTTCTATATACCATTTCACCGAATTTTGTATTATTTCCATCAAATATCAAAGGAAGAGTGAATTATTCCATTTTCAGAAGAGGGAACTGTGCTTTCAAGAGGTGAAGACCTTTGTAGGTCACACAGAGGTTAGCGGAAGCACAATTCACACAAGCGTATTTCTTCCCAATCCAAGGTCAGGCTTTCCCTCAGCCACCCTAGGGAAGAGGTATAAAACACATCTATGATGTGGAAAGAGAGCAGGGAGGTGGTGTCAGAGAGACACAGAGGGCTGTGGAGTGCAAGATGTCTTGTCATCCCCAGGAGTGAGATCTGGACACTGAAGAAGCCAAAAACTCTTTCCAAGAAACTGAAAAGTGTACGTCACACTCCAGACCTAAGCAGGATGCTGCAAATGTTTAGAGGTGAGGGGAGCTGGGGAAGAGGGTGGATGTGGGATTCTTGTAACATCAGGGGAAATGGGATAATTTAAAAAGCAAAGATGGAGTTGAGGAGGGAGATCAGAGAAGAGGTGTTCTGTAGTGAAGAGGATGCAGCTCTCTCTGAGAATTTTTTAGTTGTCTGATTCACTCTCTCATTTACCAGTGCATATGGTCACAGTACTCTCTCCTGAGCCTTTACTTCAGAGGAGAGATAGGTATCAGTGCCTCTCTTTTTTTTTTTCCCTCTAATCATAAGCATTGAATTCTTTATCATTTCAGAGCTAAAAGATGTCCAAGCCTACTGGGGTAAGAAGTTGTTGGGTCCTCCAATCACTGTATTCTACTGGGAGTGATGGTATATGCCTGCAATCCTAGGATCTTGGGAGACCAAGGCAGGAAGATCGCAAGTATGAGCCCAGCCTGAGCAACTTAGTGGCACCATCTCTCAAAACAAAACAACAAAAAAAAAGAGTCTGGAGATGTAGCTCAGTGCAAAGGTCCTGAGTTCAGTCCCCAGCACACCCCCCCCACACACACACACACTGTGGTCTGATCACCTTTCAGAACTTGGTGGTTTCAACAAGATTTTATTATCTTGCCTTATGTGTTGTCACATATGCACAATGCATTTCTCTAGCATTTTACCTCCTCCCCCAATCCATCAACACAAAATTTTCCAAGCCCTCTTCACAATGTCACCAGATGAACTACTTTATACCTGTCGCCTGATCTTTTTTTTTTTTTCCTCCTGCAGTGGACTTTACATTGAATCCAGTGAACCTAAACTTGAATCTTGTCCTTTCGGAAGATCACAGACAAGTGAGATCTGTGCCAATTTGGCCAGTTAAGTGTCATAATTATGGTATTTTAGGCTCCCAATATTTCTCCTCAGGGAAACATTATTGGGAAATAGATGTCTCCAACAAGACTGCCTGGATCCTGGGAGTATACTGTAGAAAACGTGCCATAAAGTTTGCTATTAGCCAAAGCGCAACCCATTCAAATGCTTCCTTTACATACAGCCCTCAACATGGATACTGGGTTATAGGGTTACAGAAGAAATTTAAGTATTGCGCCTTTGATGAATCTTCAACCTTTGATCCTAAGATTTTGACCCTCTCCGTGGCTGTTCCTCTCCGTCGTGTTGGGGTTTTCCTCAACGTTGAAGCAGGCACTGTCTCATTTTTCAACATCACAAACCATGGGTCACTCATCTACAAATTCTCTAAATGTTACTACTCTTCTCAGCCCGTTTATCCATATTTCAATCCTTGGAACTGTCCAGCCCCCTTGACTCTGTGCACCCCGAGTTCCTGAATTTTCTATTTCCTTCATCTACTTGGAGTACTCCTGTTTTATGGTTCATCTCTGGTATCAGACTGCATCGGTAGCGTTCAGACCATCTGTTGCTTGTGGCTTCCCACCTATACTTGGGAACTTTTACTCATCCTTGAGACATACAGTATAGTTTGCTTGAATTAGGAGAGAAGCATATTTATTCTAAATATCCTCACAGACATTGATCCCTGGCAAAGATGGATCCATATTGGTTTAACATTCCCCTCCTCACATTTCTCTGTATTTCCCTTGCTCACTGATCTGAAGAGATTTGGCAAAGCCTGTAAGAGATTTATCCATATCATTTAGAATAATCCATAAGAATCACCCTCATGAATTCTACCACATTTGTTAAGAGTCTTTGAACAAATATCAATTTGTGATATGTCAGGTTCTTCTGGGAGTCCAGGAGAGGAAAACAAACATAAGCAGTAGACACATCCAGAGTTCATTCTTAAGCTGTATGAAATTCTGGCTTTGGATAAATTCTGGGTTTCTTTTTTCTAAAATACAAATTGGGATTTACAATTGCACCTAATTTAAGCTCATCGTGAGGACCCAAATGTCACTAAATGTAAAATATCCTTTTAAAAGTGTTTAGTATGTAAAAATAAATAGCTGCATTTGTGATTACTGAAAATTAGAAGCTATCTTACTGTCCTATGCAACAGTTTTGTGCCTTCATAATACTGTTTGTACTGAAGCTTCATTTTTCAAGTTTTAGGTGCTGCTGTCAAGACCACTGTATTCAAGCTTTGTTTTATAAAATTTTTTATACTGAGGCTGGTACTATTTTTAAAGCCTTTTATGATGAACGAGTCAGAAAACTGTAAAAGAATGAGTTTCCATAATCTGTCCAATACAAGCGGCCATTTCTAGGCACAGCTGTGACAAGGGACAGTCTTCTGGTGTTTAGGACATTTCTTGAACTACTGCTGTTAGTTACTACTGTTAGTTGCCAGCCCATGCACTTTTGTTTGTTTTTAAACCAATGTAATACTCAGAATAACTAAATAGACCTGCCAGGGGAACAAAAGGACAAACCATTCTTCAAGAATTATGCTTTGTAAATTAGGGAAAGTATGTTTATAAACTTTTTTTACAGAGCCCAAATGGAATGAAAAACAAAGTGCTTGACCTGGGAATTATATATAATGGTATGTACATATGCACTCATACAAGACATGTAGGAATGTAATAGTCATTTATATACATATATTTACATAAAATATCTTTATCCCAGTTCATCTTCAACAATACCATAAGAAAAAGGAACTCCAATCAGGCAGTTAGAAACAATGCAGGTGTGGTGGTGCATGCCTGTAATCTCAGCACTGAGGAGGCCAAGGCAGGAAGGAGGATTGCTGAGAGTTTGAGGCTAATTCAGGCTACACAGTGAGTTCAAGCCCAGCCTGAACTACATAGCAAGACCCTATCTCAAAAATAAAAAAGAATATACAGCCACACGTGGTGATGTATGCTCACAAGCCTGCAATCCTAGCACTCAGGAGTCCAAGGCAGGAGGATGGTGAGTTCAAGGCCCACCTGGGCTACTTACTGAGATTGTACTTCAAAAAAAAAAAAAAAAAAAAAAAAAACAAAGAACATACAAACCTATTAGATATTACCCCAATGTCTTATGGGTAATAAGTTGGAGGATGCAGGATTAGAAGTGGTTCTGTCACTCAAGGGGGAGGGTGAGTAGCAACACTTCTATGTCAATGAAATTCTGTCTGACTTCAAAGTTTAGCGGGGGTAACGGCCAGTCCATACCAGCAGTGGCGAACCTTTGGCACATGTGCCACAGCGGGTTATTTATATCATTGAAACCTCTAAAAGGTCTCTACCCATCATGTCACCCACAACACACCTGGTGTGCAGTATTGAACTTGATTGCAGCCATTACTTTGAATATACTTCCCGGGACCTAAGATTTTTCCGTGATCTTCCAGTGTCCTTCTGCAGATCAGCATCTCTTTGCTATCCTTTTCCCTCATCCTAAAGAATCTGAATCAAGTCTTCCCTCTGGGCATGTACTGCAGAGACCATCACTATGTGGAAGAGTATGGAGTGAAGACCAAGCAGATCCAAGACAAATTTATTCTTCTTTTTGAAGAAGACACACTGAGTGGACAATGAAGGAGAAATTGAGATGAAATTGATCTAGGACATTTTATATTGCATACGAAGACAAAGATAGATCTGTAAATTTTGTGTGCTTGAAATGTAAGCATTCCATGTATGGAATATAGGCAAGAAGGGAAAAATGAAGGATTTTCTTTAGGTAGTTATGTCACCCTTTTTGTGAAAAAGATGATGGATTCAGAAGAATGCCAATGCTACTATTTCTATTCCTCTAAGTTTGATGATATTTCAAGGATGAATACTTACTGACATGCAACTTGCCTTTACTTTTTTCAGCTTTTGAATTAAAGCAAAGCCTCATCTTGTCAAGTAGTTGTCCATTCTCTCTCTACTATAATTATCTGACCTAGAGTTTCACGGTTCTTCAGTACAGATGCTGTACATCATTAATTGCTTTCCCAAGTCTTTTAGTTGCTGTATTTTTCTGCTATGCACCTCGGATTGCATGGAGTTGCTTATTTTTGTACCTATGTACTTCAATTGCAGGTTGTAGGAAAAGTAAAACTTGTTTCTTTTTATAACTCCTAGATTTTATTGTAGGAATACGAATATATTTAACTAAAAATAATTATGAAAGACTAATATTAGTTAATTTGGCTTATAGATGAGAAGACAGGATCGCATAAAGATTATAGAAAGATAATTAACTAGGATCTAAATCCAATTCTGTATGATTTTGAACTCTGAACTCTATAAACACTTCCTGGAAATCTACTAATATAAATGGCTTATAAACTCTAAATTAATTTCTTTAAAATGTAACTGAAGGTCACACCTCTCTCAGTCAGGCATGGTGGTACATGCCTGAAATCCCAGCAATTTGGGAGACGGAAGGCAGGAGGATCTCTAGTTCAAGACCAGCCTGGGTAAGTCAGCAAGACCCTGTTTCAAAATCAAAAAGAACTGACAAGTTAGCACAGTGGTAAATCATCCCTGCTTTCAATCCAACTTGCCCCCACCATGTACACAAAAGTTGTCTTGTATCTTCTTTTATGGTAAACAGTACCATGAGAAATGTGAATGCCAAGCCCAAAACCTGTGGGTTGTATTTCATTGTTCCTATACTACCTGTCAACAAAATTAACTCAAAGTTTGAATTGAATATTTGAGTTTGAGATGTTTTTATGTCATTCCAGCAGATAGATACATCACAGTCTTAATTTTCTTATGTGACATTGAGCTTGAGTAGTCTAACCCATTATCTGTCTCTGAGACAGATTTCAAAGTATTTTTTTGAAGGAGTTCCAATTTTGCCCTTTCCAATTAATTCACTCTCTCCGTAAAAGCAGAGCAAGGATTTTGCATATGACTTTGTCACTTTGAAATTCTTCAGTGATTCCATTGTCTTCAGGACTATGTATGAAAATTGTCCTTTTTAATGATCATTGTAGGGAATAAAAGATTAAAGGAAAAGAGAAACTTCTTGTGAAACTCTGGCTTGCATGTTATTTATATCTCTTAATTTATGTTTATTTATACTTCATTTCCACTTTCCTGACGCTTCAAGTACGTAAGTTCAGTAGTGATGTTTTCCTTTTGTGTTGTCACACTTCGCATCATGTTATTTTATGCAAAATAAAACTTGGTGTAAGGATGGTACTGGGGGATGGAAGTGGGTGGGAGCCATTCTCTCCTCTTTGGAAACTTGCCCAGGATAAGCCTAAAATCTCCCCTATAGCCTAAAATCTCCATTGGAAACAAAGCCACACATTCAATCATGAGAAACACATTAAATATATAAAAAGTGGTAAAATTGGCATTCTGATGAGAGACTGTGCATATCTGTGTGCCTGTGTGTTGACATTTTCTTTGCTGTCTGCACTGCCCTTTGGCAGATCAGAAGAGACTCACGCAGCGGCTGCTTTATTTATGCCACTATTTAAAACTTCCATATTTATTAATGTATTTGTCTCTCTGGCCCGTTTCATATGCTCCTTGAAGGCTGAAACTTAGTCTTGTGTACCTTCTTGCACTCTGTCCAATGAAAATATGCGACACACTATATGTCCCAATATGTGTTTTATACATGTTTATACTTCATCGGAAATCTCTTCCACCAAGGTTTACTCCTAAAGTTTTTTTCTCTGCTATAGAGCTTAGTTTCATTATTTCAGCTATTATCTTATTATGTCCTAATCTTCCCTGTCTTTCCTACATACTCAATTGAAAAAAGAAATATTCCTGTAATCTTATTAAGTTAGTGCTGTATTTTGGAGAAGTTGGTGAAAATGACCCCGAGGGAAAGACTCATACTACTGTTAAAGAATTACAGTTCAGCCCCAAACTTTCACATTTTCAGCTTCTTCCAAGTGCATGAAATTTCTCTTTGCCCAGTCTCTTCATGATTGTTTGCTTGGCTACTCCTATTAAAGCTTCAGTTAAAATTCCTTAGGTATTTCTTCTTTAATCTGGTATATTACATTAGGAGCTCTTGTATACATTCTCATTACATGTGTACTTTTAGTATTAATTTTTTTTAATTTTTTTTTTTTACCAAGAACATGTATTGGTACATTGTATGCACAACAATCACATTCATCATGGTTATTTTGTATCTGTACATGATGTATCTTGGTTGTACTTTTAACTTTAAAACATCACAACTTTGGTACGGTGATTACTCATATATTTAGTTTTTTAAATATTTACGACCCCAGGTGTTGGGGATTTACCTCAGGTGGTAGAGTGCTTGTCTAGCAAGCGCAAGCCCCCGAGTTCGATCCCTGGCACCCCACCTCAATAAAATATTTATGCCCTTTTTGTTAGGTCACTGAAGACTAGATTAGGGTCTGTCTTGCTTACCACTGTATTCCCAGTGCTTGCAACGTTCCTAGCAATCCATAGAACGTTCCTACCATAATATACACGCAATAAATAATTACCAAATAAATGGAAAGTGTTTTAGTTAATGGATAAAATTCTTTTTCCCTGGCAGGAATCTCCCTGGATTTATAACTCAACCGAAGCAGAAAATTTTGGAGGAGTCATAGAGAAAGACTTCTCCATAGTAATGTGGTACCCGTGGTCTTGCTTATTCTTCAGAGCATGTGTTTAAAATAAGCACTTTCAAGTTCTGATTCTCCTTTTACACATAAGGAAGCTGAATTCCGGTACAGTTATGTGTTTTGTTCTAGCACAAGGGAAAGTATGAGGACAAGGACTAAATTCTGTGTTTTGGACAAAAGCCTTTGAAACTAGACTTGCTCACTGGACATGCTGGAGATTGTATGGACTCTTCTTGCTGGAAGGATTAGACTGACTAGCCAGGCTATTTATGAATTTCAGGTACATGTGTAATTTGTATTAGAGATTTATGCTTCCCAAATAGGTTCAGAATATATCAAGTTGTTGACCAAACTAGATGAAGATGCTTAGGAGATTCAGGTATGCTAGTCCTGGGAGCTGTACTTGTCCATGGATGCTGAGTGGGACGCTTGGTCTGACAGTGTGTGTAACAACTGGGGGCTTGGACATATTGTGCAAAATAAAATGAGTCCATTGAACTAGAAGAATGCCACCCAGGCCCTTGGGCTCCTCATGTCTCTGAATCAAGTGTGGTAACTGGGGTTATGGATCCTGGTTAACAAGGAGAAACTGGGCTGCTCTTCCAGTGTATCTAGAATATAGTCATTCCCTTGGGATAGCCTTAATATTACAATGTCCTGTGTGTCAATGGAAAAATACAAGCCTGCTATGGACTGCATGTCTGCATAATTAGTTACATGTTGTCATAGAGTAGGGCCTGATCTAAAAAATCCATGTTATAAGGCAAAGCCCCAAAGGATTCTCTCTCTCTGACAGCTCACAAAGTGAAGGGAGCAGAAGAAGGCTGCCACCTGCAACCCGAGGGGAGAGCCTCGCCCAACACTGACCCCAAGAGGGAATTGAGTGGATATAAGAAATGCCTGGACAACTATGAAGTTACAAACACTTGTTTGCGACACAAAAACATACTATCTGCTAATAAGAAACCTGTGATTTTAAAATATATTGTTTTAAAACACACATGGAGGGGTTAAGTTTCTGTAAGTGAACAGATACATATGGTTAAGAATCATTCATTTCAGTCAAATGAGAAGCCAAAAATTAAGAGGATTACTGACCATATTGCTCACATTGCCAAGAACAATGTGAGCAACTAAAGTCTGTTGTTTGGTTTTTACAGTGCTATATGAGATAAACTTCATTGTCATCATTTTATTTTTTTACAAATAGAAATCTGAATCCCACAGAATAAATGTATTTTACAGGGACTGATACGTGGTAATACCAGAATTACACACACACACACACACACACACACACACACACACACATACACACCCACTCACCCACCCAAAAAATTGTCAAAAAGAATTTATAGGACAAAACTGGAGTAGTCTTGATAATGGTGTAATGGTAACTGGGACCTAAAAATGAGGCTTCTTTAAGTTCAACTGTAGTTCCCCTTTGCATGACATGTTTCATGGACATTTGTACTTCTTACATTTTTCAATTATTACTAGAACAAAGACTTATTGAGACACTTCAGTGGATGCTTTATACTCTTTAATTTACATTTTTATTAGTATATGTTTGCAGTATATAATGTTACATTTCTCATGGGGAGTTGGTACATGAAAACATTTTAATTTTTACATCCCCTTCCTCCCCCCTCCCCCTAACTCCATCTCTTGATCCCCTTCTCACTTGCAAAAGAGCTATCTCCCTGTTTTCTATGATACTTTCTTCTTCACCCCTGGATGAATAAGAAGCATCTTGGTTAAAGCGATATACTGTACTGCTAAGGGCTCATGCTTCAGTAAGAAACTCTGAAGTGCAGTCTTCAATATACGGAATGTTGGTTGGAAGCATTCCTTCATCTTCTATCAGTGGCAGAGAATGAGGCTTTAAACATTTGGCACAGAAGTTACCTCAATAGCAGTCTTTTTTTTTTTTTTTTTTGGTTACTGGGATTAAACTCAGGGCCTTGCACTTGCTAGGCAAATGTTCTACATCTTGAGCTAAATCCTCAACCTCTAATAGCAGTCTTTCTTAATGAGGAATCACTCATTTCCTTGGGAATATCGGGAATAATGAATTAAGATTCTCTCCTTAGGAGTTGGGGATTTAACTCAAGTGGTAGAGCACTTGCTTACCCAGCAACCAAAAAAAAAGTTAGAACCCCAGCAACCAAAAAAAAAAGGATTCTCTCCTGAGCAAATGAGATACTGGGAAGAATGTAGTGCCAGGGAATTTGTACATCGTACCGTGGGTGAAAGATGTCCAAACAGAATGCCAGGAGACAGCAGCCAAAGCGGTTAAATGGAGCAGGCCAGCTCAGCGCACGAGATGCACACCTCGGCCAGAGGCACAGCACAGAAGTGGGCAAGGGTAGAAGAAAGTTCAACTGTTTGGCCCACACAGTGTCATAGGCGCTGGACAGCCCCAAAGACTGAAAAATGGAAAAACATTACCAGAAAAGGAACACTTAGAGAATTTATAGATGAGAAACCCGTGGTTTGTCACATTGTAGAATGAGACAGTACGAGCCTCATAGTCTAGAAATACTCCAACACGACGTGGTGGCACAGCCAGGGACAGGGCCACCGTCAAGGGTTCAAAGCAGTCAGACTCCTCAAAAGCATTATACTTAAATTTATCCTTCAGCTCTATGACCCAGTAGCCAGATTTAGGTTGATAACTTGGAGCACTGAAATTAAATGAAGTTTTGATGTTTCTTCCATCAATTAATCCCAGGAGCCAGGAATTTTTCGTACCCACAACCACCTCCCAGTAATGCTTCCCTGATGTGACAGGTGGGTAGCCCAAGGTGCCCCCCTGAAGACTCAACATCTGGAACGGATCATTTCCTCTCCAATTGCGCCCACATCTTATTTGTCTCTTATCTGCAGAAATGACAACATTTGGATTGTTGCTTGGAGCCAGGGTCACGGGAGCTGCAGAAACATGACAAAGTTGGGTGAGGGACATGATACAGCATTATGTGTGATGTTATGAGATGATCCTCGGGAAGACCTCGAGAAAGGAGTGGGAGGAACACTGTGCAGAAGGCACAAGGAGAGGCAGTACACTTGCAGAGACACACTACGCACGTGAGTGTTGGAAGGAGAAATATGGGTCTCAAAATATGAGAAATAAGTTCTGAAAGGTATCGCGGAGAGGATGGCTTATGACGTTATGATTTCTCCTTACCCCAGTAGCGTCGGACATCCGTTAGCTCTGAAATGCCAAAAATTCATAATATTAAATGCAATCAAAGAGTAACACCGACATCCATCTCCTCTCCAGTGTAGGGAAAGGCGAGGGGACTATGATAGGTCAGTGAACCGGTGAATGAGGTTGAATGGTCACCCCCCCAATAATATGACCACATCACCAGCAGATACCAATTTTCCCTCGTCCCCTCCATCCATAACTAGACACAGCACTCTCTTCCCCAAGTAGCTCCATCCATCTCTAGAATCCCCCAGCATACTTAACCCAGCTTTCTCCCTCCATTTGAGTGGTACTAGTGATTGAACCCAGTACCTACTACTATATCCTGGTTAAGTGCTCTACCACTGAGCACATCTCCAACCCTTTTAAAATTTTACTTTGAGACAGTCTCACTAACTTGCTAAGTTGCTCAGGCTATACTTGAACTTGTGATCTTCCTGCCTCAGCCTCCTGAGCAGCTAGGATTACAGGCAGGCAATGTGTCATAGTGCCCACTTAGTGTTGTTCACCTTGATGCACTTGTAGCAACCCTCTCAGATCAGGAGCTTGGAACACTGTCCTTTGTTTCTTGGAAAAAGTTTTTGGCTTCTTCAGAGTCAGTAACTTACTCCTAGTGAGGAAAAAAGTGAATTCCACATTTTATACCTGTGTTTCAAACAGCGCTGACATCTATCATTTCATCCCCTTTTTTTTTTTTTTTTTGGTATTGGGGATTGAACTCAGGGCCTTGCACTTACAAGGCAAGCACTCTAACCACTGAGCTAAATCCCCAGCCCTCATCCCATTTTTATATTTGAACAGGCCTTGTTAGGGATCCTGTGAAGGGACAAGATAAACTCTTGATCCTGAAGTCATAATATATCTGCCTTCTCAATCATTCTGCGTGATCTTGGGAAGGTCTTAACCAGTCAGAAGCAGTTTCTTCATTCTGAAGGATTTTAAAACAAAACCTCCTATGTAAAATTAAAACAAAAAGGTGTGGAAGAGATGCTGCCATGAATGTGGGTTCCTGAGAAAGCAGTCAGTATATCCTCATAATCTGGCTTTGGGGTGTGTGGGGTACATAACGTAGGAAGCCCACACAGAGAAGTCCAAGAACTCCAAAGCTGGTTGCCAACAGAAAGGTCCTCAGACAACATCGCAGGTTTCAAGTTTTAGATTTCTCTGGGAAAACTCACAAACATTTGGCAAAGGAACACCAAACTAACACGGATCTGAATCCCATGTGTTTGGACAAGCTCGGTGCTACCAGGCAGGTGTGCCATTGTAGACAGCAGGATGACGCCTTCCTGAATTCTTCTGAGGGACGTGATTAAGGTGGATCAACTGCTTGCACTTGGGCCGAAACTCTATTTAGTAGACTCATGTATGTTTTTGGACGGGATTGCTTCTGTTTCCAGGACAAAAATATAAATACTGTACACAGGGATTATGCTAATGGACAATTCTTGAGTCTATTGCATCTACAATAAGTCAAGCATCTATTAAATCCAGAACCTAGAGCTAGCTGCAGGCACACTGTGAATACAATGGTCACACCACAGGGATTTGATACTGTAACACCTTGTCCTTAATGCCACCACCATTCCAAGCTGTGACTCCTCACAACCCATACTGCTACCATATAATTTGGTCAATTCTGGTCTATTCTGTTCTCAATAGTAATAAAACAAACTCTGATCAGTGATAGGGAATTTACGTAACACAACGTCTGAATTTCCCTGACTTGGGAAATGTTCTATTCCTTTTAATAAAAACAAATCCCTTCTCACCACATAAAATGTCAGTCCTTGGCGTTCCACACGTACCTTTCCATAGTATCCTTCACGTCCTAGTGAGAAAGAAGACAATGCGAGTTAACAAACAATGGACCTTTCTCACTTACAAAGTTTCATCACATTCTGGGCAGCCCCTGACATGCTGAGAAATGGAGATTTCCTCAGCATAAAAGAAAAAAAAGGAAGAATAAGACTCAATCCAACCATCTTATTACTTCCCATGAGATGATTTAAATAATACATGGTACCTTCACTCACCTTACAGATACCTACAATGATACACTATTATTTTCTAGGTATGAATGGGCTTTGAAGAATCAAAGATAAATAAATAATAGTTCCAAAAAAAGTTTAGATGGTTTTTGCTGAGGGGAGAAGCCAACAAGTGTTTTAACAAATATTGGTTCTCATTTTACATGTTAACTATAAAATGAACCTGTCCACTCACTTAAATTAAATGCATATGTATAGGAAATTGTTTTGAATTCTATTTAGATAAAATGAACAAATTCCTACAAGACATATATTACTAAAAACTAACTCAAGAAGTATAATCATAAATGAACCTGAGACAAGTAAAGGAATTAAAAAATTTATACTTCTGCAAAAAGCAAAAAACAAAAATGAAAACAAAACAAAAACAAAAAAAAACACTGAGATGGCTTTACTGCTGAATTTTACTGAATATTTAAAGGAAAAAAATAATAGTCTGTCACAATTTTTTTAGGGACTAAAATGGAAAAAGTCTCAATTTATTCTACAAGGGAAAACAGAACACCTTTTGTCACCTGGAGTTCCTTTGTTTACCAATGACTAACCTGAATCATGGCAAGCCGCTCGATAAATGCTTAGTGCAGATCACAGAAAACAGGGAATTACATAGTATCACTGGACACAACAGATCTTCCTTCCGACGTTCAATTTTTGTACTGCACTTTGTAGTAACTGAAACAGGATTTTCCCTTTATATATATATATATTCAATTATTCCCAAAACCTCTGAAATTGCTCAGAAGTGAGGTACTAATTAGCCCGAAGAACTTTACTACCATCACTAGAAATCACACCAACACAGAAGAGGAGGGAAAACTTTCCATTTTTCCTTACTCTCAGAGGCTGGGACCTCTTTCCACGTCTCACCTGCAACATCTCCGTGGTCGACCCCTGCAACCGACGCTCCACCTCCGAGACGAGCTTGCTCACCACGTGGGCCTGCTGGGTCAGCTCATTTTCGGACTCTGCCAGGCTCTTCAGAATACCTTCCTGCTCTGTCTTCAGTTTCTGCAGCTGCTTCTGCTCCTCAGAGTTCAGGGTGACTCTCAGTTGTTCAAACGCAGCCTGGACACTTTCTATCTCCCACTGTATTTGATTCTTCAGGGATGAGAAAGAGAGAGGCATTCAGTCACATGAGATTGGAAGCCAGAAAAATAACTATTTTCACTGGGGAGTTCTCGGGGGAGGGAGGTAGAAAAGAGAAGTTCTCAGGGATGCACAGTTTTCCTTTGATTTTCCCTTGCTGCCATTAAAAATCAATGACATTAAGTCAACATTATCAAAGCGTGCCCTGACCTGAAATGGGGTACCTGGCTGTAGCTGAGCTTCCAGGGCACCCACACCTCCCTGCTCTGCTCCTCATTCCACTGTGACAGAACACTGAAGATGGAATCACAGCCCACTGTCCAATGTTTTTTCCTCAACAGAGTGAGGCTCAGAGAGCACCACAGTCATGCAGGATGCCACTCACTAGCTATCTTCACCAGCATCCCTCCATGTGCACAGCTCCGCCCAGAGGGCTGTACTCATTAGTGACGAGCACTCTCCAGCCCACACTCCCACACGCGAAGGCATGAACAGGACTTATCAAATGACTCCTGCACGTATCAAGTGCCAGAGAATAAAGAAGAAGGGATCTCCTTCCCAAGATCCTGCCACACTCCTGGTTAACACCCTAGCAAGTGTCCTCCCCTGCCTTCCAGGAAGTTCGTTCTTCTTCGATGTCAGCTTTCCACTTCTCAAACTCTTTCTCATCCTTCCTCAGCTTCTCCAGCGCTGCACGGAGCTTCTCCTGTGAGAAAGGAATCACACCAGAGTCAAGCATGCTTTCTCAGCACCTGGATGGTGGATCAATGTGGATGAAATGTGGCTGATCTCAGTAGAAACTTGAGTTTATAGAAACTGAGAAAAAGTCAATGAGGAAAAAGATCTGAGGAGGTAAATGTCTTCTTTATGTCTCTAAGTAATTCTTCTCTAAGTAACAAAGTCATTGTTCCCTTCGCCAAGTGTACACTGATTTTTCTGTCCTAGAAGAGAAACCTAATTCTACAATAAGAAAAGAACTTGTATCTGAACTCCTCTCATTCATTCTTATGAAATAGGTAGTCAGAGCTTCTCTTGGGCACCAAATCTCCACCCATCTAGTAAAAGTTACAACAATTTTGGCTTTTGTGTACGAATTTTTACTCTAAGCTTATTCTCTTGCAATTAACTGGAGTGCACAAATATGTACTTTGGCTCACAGAATATAAGCAAAAATGGACAGAAATCAGACCACAGTTCTATGGTGGCAAACTGATGAAACTACAGTGTAAAGTGGAAACTCCCTACCAGGTATTGTTTTCTGCTCTGTCTTCCCACAACCCTGATCTCTTACCTGGTACTCCTGGGCCACTTCGTCCATGAGGAACGTGCGGTGACCACGGTGCTCCTGAGACCGCTCGCAAAGCCAGCAAATGACCTTCCCATCTTCCCTACAGAAGAGCAGGAGTTTCTCCCCATGGCGTTCACAGTGATCTGCCATCGGGATCGGGGTGAACCCCCTGAGCTTCTCCACTATGCTGGCCATAGGTCTAATGGGCCTCAGGTTTTCAAACCGGTAAGTGGCTCGGCACACAGGGCAGTTGCTCGCTCCTTGTTCGTCTCCGGAGGACTCGTAGTTCGAAGTGATGCACAGTCTGCAGAAGCTGTGGCCACAGTCCGTGCTCACAGGTTCTGTCATGAGCTCCAGGCAGATGGGGCAGGTCACCTCCTCCTTTACTTCCCCCAGGACTGACGAAGCCATAGAAGCTGTTTCCCTGCTCCTGTCTGTGCTGACTCCTGAGGTGCCTCCTCTTCTGGAACCTGGTGATTGGGAAAATGAAAATGGGGCAGATTAAGAAAGGTAGGAATAGAATGAACGAACACTGACGAGGCAAAAAATCGAGTAGGCATCAAGATCAAAATATTAAAAGTCAAAAAAGAAAAAGGAGTGGAACAAGAAAAGGAGTTTGCTGACATAATACTAATTATGTCATGACAATTTCAGGCACTTTACTCTCAATTCATATCATATGACAAAATTCACATGTAGAATGATTTTTATTTTCCCTTCCTTTACTGGACAGAAGGACAAATGGAGTCTGTTTCCACTAAAATTTTTGTGTAATCTACCATCTATCTTCACTTTTCTTCCCTCCACTAAAATCACATCCTCAGTGTTAAAAGCAGCAAACTACTTACACCACAGGACACTACCTTTGATATCGGTATGTTCTCACTCTTGTACTTCCAGTACAAGTTATCGTCTCGGACACAAGTTACCTTCTCTAACTACCTCATCTAAACAGTAGCATCGCTCGCTATTGATATGCAGTTATTTCTTTTTAACACCACAAAATAAAGTTAATCTTTTTATTAGATATATAAACCGAATAGTAAGTGAATTCCAAAGACAATAGACCTTCATTACTTCCAGCTGGAATGAATTTAATCCATTTGGTCCTCCTTCAGAAGTCTTTCCTATACCCCACAGAGTTTAAAAAAAAAAAAAAAAGAGGTAACTACATAGGCATAACTAACACTCAGAACAATGTGGGTGTAGAAGCAAGCTTCTGACCCCTAGGTGGTTCTGGGGAATCGTGTTTATAAATGGTAGGATTTTATCTTGGCCTTGAAATTTGCCAAGGACATGGAAAGGGGCCTACAGGTATGTGTGCATATGTATGCTAGGGAGGGAGATGACATGAATATACTTTCAGAATCACACGTCAGAGACCTGAAAAACATAATCACAGAAGAAAATGGATGTCAGTTTAAAAAGACAAGCCCCCAAATATTAGATGGCAAATTATTGACGATGGATTTTGTGCTAGCAACTAGACTAAAATCTAAAAACAAAGATGATGTCGAACAGAGGCAAAAAATGGGTTAAACATTATTATGCACCTGACATTCAACTTGAAAATCATATGACTTAAATAATCAGAAAGATAAATGTGACAAATAATACTACAGAAATGTGCCTGTAGTTGCAAAATTAAATGATGGGACAAAGTGTTATCCTAGAATTCCACCTAAAAATATAAGGGTCTAACTGAAGCCTAAAGAATATGAGGAAATATGGGATGGAAAAAGAGACAAATGTATTAGGTAGAAGAAATTACACATATAAATAGCTTGTCATAGAGATAAAGCACCTTCAATGATTTTGAAAATGCCAGTGTGGCTATTATGCAAAGAGCTGGTCCCAAAAATGTCAGAAAGGTATGGTGTGCTGTTATGCTCAGAATGGTCTCAGCATAATAACAGCTATGTATGGAAAATCCACAGCTAATGTCATTAAGTAAGCAATACAGAGAAACCAAAAGTTTTTCCTTTAAGATCTGGTAGAAGGACATGGATGTTCACATTTGTCACCTCTATTCAAGTAGCAAGAAAAAGAAAATTAGAAATAGAAATAAAAAGTATGCAAATAAGAAAGGAAAAAGTAAAATTACATCTATTTGCAGATGACAGAAACCTTCAAACAGGCCACAAAGACTTCTTAGAAACAATAAATTCAGTAAAGTTTTGAGATGCACAATCAACATCTCTACATACATAGAACTAGCTGTACACAAACGAATTACCTGAAAAAGAAATCAAGAAAACAATCTCTTTTGTGAAAGTATCACGAATTAAAATAATCAGGAATAAATTCAACCAAATAAATGTAAAATCTGCATGCCAAAAACTGTAATACAAATGAAAGAAATCGAAGATGGCACAAATAAATGTAGATATCCTGTATTCTTGAATCAGAAGAGCATTGTTTAAATGTCTACACCAGGCAAAACAATATACAGATTTGATGTAATTCTTATAAAAAATAACAAGGTATTCTTCAAAGACATAGGAAAGACAGTTCTTTGAAATGACTTCAAATGGCCAAATTCTTTTTTGTTCTTTTTTTTTGGGGGGGGTCTTCCTATGTAGTTCAGGCTGGTCTTGAACCCACTATGTAGCCCAGAGTGGCCTCGAACTCACAGCGATCCTCCTGAGTCAGCCTCTGGAACGCTGCGATCACAGGCTCGCCCACCTACCCGCCCACCTACCCGCCTCAAATCAATTCAGTGGACTCATCACACCCGCTGATTTCAAAGTATATCACAAAGCAGTAGTAATGAAAATACTACGGTACACACAGGAAAAAAAAGAAGCCCGGACATGTGGATGAATGATAAAGGGGAGGAAGGGAAAGGACACAGAAGAGGGGAGGGAGGGGAAAAGAGGAGCTAAAAAGCAGGCGCTATCAGTTCCCAAAGATCCCGCTGGCTCCGAGCCCGTGGCGAGGCAAAGGACAAGACCCCGGTCCTTCCAGCCGAAGTGAGGCAGGAAGGAAGGGGTGGCGCGCAGGCTGCAGAGGAGCTCTCCCTAACACTCACTCTTCGGGGTTCAGGGTCTGTCTCCGCAGCAGGCCCGCCAGCTCGCCTTGCCCCTCCCCTAGAGAGGCTTCGGCACCAGGAAGTAAGCGCACCCGAGGAAACCCGGCTGTTTCTTCCGAGCTTGCCCACCGCGAATTGCCCGGCACACTCTGTCACCTGCGGAGGCGCCGCTATTCCCAGGAGCGCAGGGGCGAGGCTGGCGGCGGGCTTCGGGATTTACTCACCCAGCGCTTGCCCCGCGGGCAGCCCGGCGGGAAACGAAAGTGAACTGGGGGCGGGGCGAAGAGACGCTGCGGACCAATGAGATGCGCCTGCGTGGGCCCGCGCGCCCGGGGTGCTTCCGCAGGAGGAGAGCCGCGCGCCACAGGCGCTCCCGCTTTTTATTTTCTTGTTTTAACTGTACCCAGGGCACTGTTCTCATTACTATAGCTTTGAAATGTGTTTGATACGTATTTTACTAGGATATTATCTTCTTTCAATAGCTTTTGCTCTACTACCGTGTGTTTTGTTACAGGTATGATGTTTAAAATTGTAATTATTAACATGTCTTAATTGTACGAAATAGTGGTTTGAAGATTTTTTATTAGTACATGTTTTTACTATATTTTGATCACATTCATTGTGGGCACTTCGTACATGTATGTTAGGTTTTCGGTTCGGCGCTCAGACAAATCACCTGGGCTGATAACAGCTGGCCAGGTGGAGAGGTTTATTATCAGGAGGGAATCAGGCGGACCATCCTCCTAGGTTGAGAGGTGGCCCTCTTACGGCTGGAGCTGGGGCCTTATATACCATGTTTTCCCGCGCGCGCGGGAACTCGGGGAAGGGGAAGGGAAATTGTGCTTAGGTCTGTTGTTTCTTCTGTAGGTTAACTGGAAACTGGCCTCGGTGAGGTGGACTTGTGACCCTGGCCTCAGGTGATGTGGTCTTGTGACCCGTTACGGGGGGGGGGGG
>PVJO010006312.1:0-89948 GCA_004026905.1 Hystrix cristata | reverse complement strand
GAACCCTGACTAGGTGTGTAAGAGCCAGCGAGGAAATAAGATAGCTGCTGTAACAGAAGCACCCACCCCTCCTTCCAAGCCCATCTCTGTCCTCTCCCACAGGAGGATGCACCTCGGATCTACTCAGCCCCAGCATTAGCCCCACACACATCTTACTAAATACCTACCCTCGACACTGAGTAAATATAAACATCACCCCATTTGGTAGCTGAGAAAATCAGGGGCTCCAGTGGGTTGGGCCCAATGTCACACCAGTGGTAGCTGAGCTGGGATTTGAAGCTTGGCTTCTTTCCTCCATAACATCTCACTTCCGGTTGGGAGTGGTGGCGCACGCCTGTGGTCCCAGCACTCAGCAGGCTGAAGGAAGAAGACCGTCATGAGTTGCAGCCAGCCTGGGCTCTGTGGTGAGTTCAAGGCCAGCCTGAACAACAAAGCAGGCGAGACCCTGTCCTAAAGAACAAACCAACGAACAAAGAATCACTTTGACTCAGTTTTCTCAGGTGTACAATGAAACTAAATGCTGGGACTAGCGGTTCAGGCCTGTAATCCCAGCACTCTGGAAGGCTGAGGCAGGAGGATCCACAAGATGGAGACCAGCCTGAGCAATTTAGCAACTTTGTGAAACTCCGCCTCAAGATAAACAAAATAAAAAGGGCTGGGGATTTAGTGGAGGGAAAAGACCCTGGGTTCAATCTCCAATACTGCAAAAAAAGGAGGGAGGGATAATCACATCCATTTCAATTGCATAAGGTACAAATAAGAATGTGTATAAATTCGCTTTTAAAAACTCTGAAGGTTAATAAAATGTTCCTTCGGATTATTGAAGTAAAAGAGAACGACTCGATTCCTCTTCGCTCCTTTTCTGGTAGCTTCCCTGCTGTCCAGCGCTGCTTCCCCACCCCCACCATTTTGTCAACCACTGGCTGCTCTTTGTCATGCCTTGGCTGGGCAGAGAGCTTGCAGAGCAGGCAGCAGAAGCTGGGCTGGGGGCTGGGAGAGGATTCTGACAGTTTTTGCATGTGGAGATCCTCGGAGTTTACAAAACACAGCCGCTGATGCTATCTGCCTTCATTCCTTTTTGTCCCTGGGCCGTAGGAATTCTTACACCCATTTCACAGAAGGGACAAGTCCCCGGATGGGAACTCAGACTCCAGGCTTCTGCTGCCGCGTGACCCTTTCTAGACCAAGCCTTGATGCCCACAGTGCCCAGCGGAGGGTGGTGCCCCGAGCCAGGTCTGGCGGGCACTCGCTGGGCCCAGAGTCAACCCGGGAATCTGCAGTTTCTCCAGCTCAGTGGCGTTAGGTGCTGCTGCTCTGTGGGCACCCAGAGCAGCTGCAGAGATGGGTGCCGAGCCCTCAAGCCTCCACAGAGAGCAGCGGTCTGTGCTGGGCAGAGTGGGTGCGAGAGGGACAGAACTGCAGGCACCGGAAGATCTCGGGACAACAGGACTCAGATGGTACAACACAGATACAGCCCGCGTAGACAAGCCCAGAGCAGTGACGCTCGCGGACAGCCACTGGACAGGGGGCTTCCGGGGACAAAGGGAGGCAGGAGCAGGGAGTTAGTGTTTACTGTGGAGAGAGTTTCTGCTGGGAAGATGAAAAAATTCTGGAAATGGTGATGATGGTTATAAAGAATGTGAATGTACTTAATACCACCGAAATGGGCATTTAAAAATAGTCACAATGGCAAATTTTCTGTTATGTGTATATTTTACCACTATAAAAACATAAATAATACACATCCACAGAAAACATTTAAGTCTGATGTACCATCCAGAAACTAAATTAAAAAAAAAATAAACTCTTGCTTACCTAACAATCAAAATTTCTGCATAGACAAAAATCCCTAAGCAAAATCACAGAGCAAAGAACACACTAGGAAAATATTTGTGATATAAATGACAAAAACATCTGGGTTCCTTATACAGCGATGGAAAAAAAGAAGCAACCGCACAGAGGGATAGGTAACTTTTTTGGGTGCTTGCCAGGCAAGCGCTCTACCACTGAGCTACATCCCCAAGCCTGGGATGTGACTTTTAAGACACTCATGTATTCTTTTGGGAAATATTCATTTAACATTTATTTGTCAGGCTAATTCTAAGTGCTGAGCATATAGCAAAAAAAGAGAGAGAGAGAGAATATCACAAAAATAAAAATAAGGATAAAACAAGGAGATTCCTTTCCACCCAGGGAAAATGACAACTAAATGAAGCAAACATGGTATGCTGGAGGGTAGGAAGTGAAATGGAGAAAAGCAGAGCAGGCAGGGAGGATCAGGGAGGGGCCACAGTCCTCTGGTCCGGTCCTCCGAGCAGGACTCACCCCGCAGGTGGCACCTGAGGGAATCCTGGGGAAGCAGGGAGATCTGCTCAGGTGGATGACCAGGACCAAGGCAGTGTCAGGTGGTAGGAGGACGTTCAAGAGGTTACAGGGGTGTCGCAGGATTTTCTAGAGACAGGTGAGCTATTGTAGAGACTCTGATCCGCCCCCCCACTGAGCTACACTCCCCAGCACCTCCTGCCCTTTTAAAAATTTGAGACAGGGTCTCTGTAAATCACTAAATTGCTGAGCTTGAATTTGGTGACTCTCCTGCCTCAGCCTCTCCCACATGGCCAGGATTACAGATGTTTGCCACCACATCCAGCTAGGCTTTGACTCTTACTTCAGGAGAGAGGGGACCAGTGGAAAGTAACAAGCAGAGCAAAGAAGGGACAAAACTGATTTCTGTTTTAGCAGAATCACTTTGGTCTCCAGGCCGAGAAAAGACTGAGTGGGGCGGGAAAAGCAGAGTTCTGGGCAAGAGAATGTGGTGGCTTGGCCTGGAGTGGTAGGTGAAGAGGTAGAAATTATGGATTTGGGGTGTAGGCAGCCCCCTCTTATCTGGGGTTTTGCTTTTCTTGGTTAAAGTTACCTGAAGTCAACAGTGGCCTAAAAACATTAAATGGGAAATTCACAAATAAACGATTCATACGTTTGCAGTTTTGTGCCCTTCTGAGCAGTGTAACAAAATCTATTTCCTGCCAGGGATGTACAGCAGCCTCCTGTCACACCCAACTGCCAGCATCAGTATTCTGGGGCTTGCAGTCACTAGTAGGTCAGCAAGGGTAACTTTTTGTTTGTTTGTTTGTTGTTTGTTTGAGACAGGGTCTTGCTATGTAGTTTGGGCTGACTTTGAACTCATTATGTAGCCCAGGCTGGTTTTGAACTCATGACAACCTTCCTGCCTCAGCCTCCTGAGCTCTGGGACTACAGGCGTGCACCTGGCAACAACGTTTACTTGGCTGTGCGTCCTTGACAGCTGATCTGATAACCCAGCCAAGCACTAAGTGACACACACGGCCTGGATACGCTGGACAAAGAGGTGACTCAGGTCCCAGGCAGATCGAGCCAGTCTGTGCAGGGCTGTATCACGCTTCTGAGAACAGATCCTGGTTTAAACTTTAAGTTGTTTATGTGTGGCGTGTTCCGTGTACTATTTCCAGAACGTGGTTGATTATAGGCTCCTGAAGCTGCAGAAAGCAAAACCGGGTAAGGGGGGAACTACTGCAGGAACAAGGTTACCGGTGACCTGGCGAGGAGCCCGGAGTGAAAGCCTGAATGGAGAAGAAAACCATCAAGAAATGCCAGGCCTGGCCTGTAACCCCAGCGCTTAGAGACTGAAATGGAAGATCACTTTGAGTTTGAGGCCACCCTGGGCTACAGAGTGAGTTCAAGGCCAGCCTGAACTATAAAGCGACACCTTGTCTTAATAAACAAAAAAAGACCCTGTGAAGATAGGCACTATATTTATTCCCATTTTATAGATGAGAAAACAGAGGCCCAGAACTGTCACACAGCTAGTAAATGGAAGAGCCAGTATCTGAAGCTCAGTCACAGATCTCTTGAGATGCTAAGCACATGCCTACCATGTGTGAGGCCTTGGGTGGGTTCCATCTCCAGCACCGAGGAGAGAGGGCGGTGGGTGGCTAAGCCTAGGACTGTCCCCAATTAGGAGAGAGGCATAGTGACTTCAGAACTGCAGGTCAGGAAAGCATCACAACACAGTGAGAAATGTGTGCAGGCATGTTGTCTATGTTTTGGGCTCCTTTTGTTCAACCCCTTGCTGGGATGAGGTCTGATTGGAGATTCCCAGGGACCATAACCCAGGTCTCAGCCTGGAGGGGCAGTTTCCAGTCAGAAGGGCTAAGGTGGGCAGGGGAAGCAGAGGCAGGGCGACAAGGAGACGCCAGGGAGTGTGGTGGCTTGCGGAAAGACTCCTGGTTCACTGATGGCTCCCAAATGGCAGCGTGGGCACACGTGAGCCCAGGAGTCTGACCTTTAAGCAGAGGCTGCCCAGCAGCTTGCAGAGGACGTGAAGCAGGGAACCAACAGCATAGATTTCTGCTGTAAAACAGTCTGTTGGATGGGTCAAGGGTGGACGTGGGGACAGCAGTTCTGCCGTCCAGTCCGGTGAGAGGTGGGGGACCAATGAGTGTGTCTGAAATCCTGCTAAATGTCTCTATTGCTTATTATGTTTTGGATCTTATTTTGTGTGTGTGTGTGTGTGTGTGGAAGAAAACTGTATTTTCTCGTATTATTTTTATCAGTATATGTTTGCAGTACATGATTACATTCACTGAGGAGAGTTGGTACATCTACAGAACACATCGTAATTCTCTTTACATCCCCTTCTCCTCCTCTCCCTACTCTTCCTCCATCTCTTGGTCCCCTTCCTTTTGCAAAAATCTATCTCCTTACTTCCTATTACCTTTTACTTTAGTCTTTTATTTATACTTTAGGTTTCTTTTACAAGAGAAACCATATGATATTTAAGGTTGTGTGTCTGCTTTTTTTCATTTAACATGGTGGTCTCAAGGTGCATCCATTTCCTGCACATGACTCCAGTTTATCTTTCTTGATAGCACAGTATAAATACTATGGTTTGGATTTGGAGTGTGCACAAAGGCTGATGTGTTAGAGGCTTGGTCCCCAGCTGATGGTGTGGTTGGGAGATGGTGGAACATTTAGGAACTGGGACCTTGTGGAAGAAAGTTCGGTCACCATCACCAGGGTTGTGCCCTTGAAGGCGACATGGATTCTGGCCTCCTTCTCTCTGTCGATTTTACTTCCTGGCCACCATGAGGCGAGCATCCCCCTCCAGCACGTACCCCTGCTGTGATATAGTGCCTTGTCACACACCCTCAACAATGTGGCCAAGGACCATGGTCTGAAGCCTGTGAAACAGTGAGTCAAAATACATCCTACCTCCTTTAAACTGATTGTCTCTGATGTTTGTTACAGCGATGGAATGCTGACTAACAAACTATTCATGTTCTTTAAGTTTTTAATCAACCTAGAATTCTGATTGTCTGCACTTGTACTTCTTCCAAGCCAATTCTCACGCAGTCTGTGCTTGTCCAGATTTGAGGGATGTGGGGAAGAATAATGGACCCCCAGAACAGCCCCTCCCATAGGAGCTGCTCAGGAGAAATTAGAACTAACCATGGCCCGGCTGCACCTGAATCTCAAATTTCATCCATAACCCATCTCAAGCCTTAACGTGCACATGAGTCATGCGGGACTCTAGCTAAAAATGTGGATTCGGAGCCAGCAGGCCTGGGGTGGAAGTCAGGATTCTGCGTTTCTGCAGATGTTCCCAGTCCAGCTGCCACAGTAGGAGTGGCAAGGCCTGTAGCTCTGAGTCTGGAGAGCCCTTTGGAGTCAGCCAGGAGCTTTAGAAAATCCAGGGCCTAGCAGTATGGGTCAGTGGGCGATTTCTTTAAAGTGTAGTTTCTAGGGCAACCATCCTTAAGGTTTTTGATCCTATAAATCTTAGAAGAGGGCCTGGAAGAAGTGTGCAGGTGTCCCTTGGGATTGGCCACAGCTACACACACGCACACACACACACTTGGAACAGAGGACGGGGCCATGAAGATGCTAGTGGTCCCTCAAACTCGCCAGGGTCTGGAAGGTCACAGCATGGTGCGGACTCGACCTCCTGGCACCTGTCTTCCGGCAGTGCAGTAACAGCAGGCAAAGCATGTTTTAGAAACCAATCGCTAGCTGGGCATGGTGGTGCAATTCCTGCGCTCTGGGAGACTGAGTAGGAGGATGGAAGACTGGAACTCAGGGCCTTGCACTCGCTAGGCAAGCACTCTAACCACTGAGCTAAATCCCCAGCCCCTTGACCCTGTCTCAATTAAAAAAATAAAATAAAATAAATAAAGGGCCAGGAATGTAGCACAGTGAGAAGGTCCCAGGTTCAATCCCACCCTCCTGCCCGCCCCAACCCGGTCCCTTACCGGGCCCTCTTCGGGAAGTATATATATATATATATACGACACACACCTGTGGTGACGATGGTGACGATGGTTTTTACGGTGCTGGGTTTGAACTCAGGGTGTTTACGCTGTTCTACATCCCCAGCCCTTTTGACTTTCTTAAAACAGGGTCCTGCTGAGATGCTAGGTTGCCCAGGCTGGGCTGGAACTTGCCACCACGCCCATTTCCGTGGAACGATCTCTAATTCTAAATGTGGAATCGCTGGGTCGCGGTTTCTTCACACTCTCACTTACACAGGTAAATCTTTAAAAAAATGTTTGCCATCTAAGTCTGGAAAAACAGGATCCGATTGTTGCTTTCACTTGTATTTTCCTGATGAGCAGCCCAGACTGAGTTAATTGTTTTTTTGTTTTGTTTTGGTTTTGGTTTTTTTGAGACAGGGTCTCCCCATTAAGTCAGGCTGGCCCCAAACTCACAACAATTCTCCTGCCTCAACCTCCCCCGTGCTGGGATTAGAGTTGTGAGCCACCAGGCCTAGCTCATTTCATTGATTTTTAAAAAAACTACTTACAGGGGTTGGGGATTTAGCTCAAGTGGCAGAGCGCTTGCGTAGCAAGCTCAAGGCCCTGAGTTTGATCCTCAGCAAACCCTCAAAAAAACAACAAAAAACACTATTTACAGTTCACCTGTGCATCACCTGATTAGAGCTATATTGTGGGTAATTCCTTCCCAGGACTCGAGTTTTCTGCGCTGTGAGATTCTGGTGTAGCGTCTCCCCAGCGTGTACAGGGCGAGACTTCTCAGGTGTCACCTGCCAAGGATCCACCCGGCCATGGCAGGAGGCCCGCGCTGGCCAGACGGCTCGGTGACTCCAGGGGCACCGCTCGGCCTTCCCCCAGAGTCTGTCGACCCTGCGTGGCCCGCCCAGCTGGGCATCGGCACCCCTTTCATTGCCAAAGCCTCCCACCTTGCCAGCCCTTGCCCCACTGCAGCCCTTGACACCCCAACATGTCTTCTAACAAAGGGTATTTCTCTTGAGCGCTTGAGCTAAGTCCCTCCCCCCGCAAAAAAGGAGTGTTTCTTGACTGCTTTAATAGTCACCGCACTTGCACCTTTTGCAGACAGCGTACCTCACCGATCAAATGCCTGGCTCTGCGTGTCACATGCACGGTCAGTGTCCCTACTTTGCAGAAGCGTTATGGTTGTTTTTCTTCTTCCTTGCCCTTGCCCTTTCCACTCCTGGTCGTCAGCAGGAGCTGCCAGGGCTTCCTTCTCTGCCTCTTCCCGGGATGGGTAATCACAGATCGCATCTATGCAGCTATGTGCGTGGCTCCTTAACCACAATTATATCCCCAAATCCTCACAATAACCCGACCACAGAGTAGCACCTCAGAGTTAAGGAAACTGAAGTTGTGATTTCATTTTAAGTCTCTATTTATTGAATTCTAAGTATCCACCAATCTGTGCTCACAGTTAAACGTTTTTATTGCTTAAGCTTCATAATGTGCTATTTTGCAGTCAAGGGACCAAAAGAAAATGGTAAACAAGAAGTAATTTATGCTGCAGGCTGAGCGCAAAGCATGCGGCCTGGTCACCCGCCACTCTTCTAAATGCCCTCAGATGGGAGAGGACTGGAGAAGTGGGAATTGTTATGCAGATGAGGGTGGTGGAACTGATAAGTGGGTTATTTCAGGCTTCCTGTGACATTACTGTAGTTATTTTAGTTATTTCGTTTCGCATCTTCGCATGTGAAACAGCAAGGGAGATAGCTATTCTGCAGAAGTCCTAGTAGAGGTCAATGAGACCACGTTAAATTCCTCCAGAGAGCAGAACACAAATGTGTGCTTAAGGAAGACACTGCGAATGCTGTCTATTGGCCGCCTTTTTTCTAATTGTATTAATTTAATGTTGTTGGGCTTGGGTGTGGCGGCACACCCCTGTTTCTCCTACACTCTGAGAGACTGAGGCAGGATGATTACAAACAAGTTCAAACTCAGCTTAGGCCACTTAGTGACTTGGCAAGACCCTGTCTCAAAATAAAAACTAAAGAGCTGAGGATGTAGCGCAGTATGAGGCCTTGGGTCCAGTCCCCAGGATAGTGTAAATGAATAAGGAAATGCCTGTGGATACAGTCCAGCTGTCAAGTGGGCAAAACTATTATATTTTTGGAAAGAAGCTGAACAACATAGAGATTCATAATGAAGCTAACACTCTCCCACCCTCCCCCAGCATCCCCTCGGAAACGAGCGCAGTGCTGAGCATGGCTCCTTTCAAAATTTTACACTCACATCCCATTTAAACAGAGAACCAGTTTAATCGGGTGGCAATCTCGCCGTCTACACTTCTCCACTAGTCTGTCATTTATCTGCTTAATGAACCATTTAGTGATTCTAAATAAGCTCGCTCATTTGCTTTCATAGTTGTATAATATCTATAGGAAGGAATCCTGATTTATCCAGCTGCTCTGAATACGTCTTCAGAAGAACCTTTCGGAGAAGACTCCTTCTCCTCTGGTACTTTTCAGCATCGAACCCCCTCGCTCCTTTGTGGGTGGTGGAAATCCTCCCCGGAGACCAGGAGGCCCCTGAGCTGTGTGCCAGCCAGCAACTAGCTCTTCCCTCTCCAATCCCTACCCACATGCTGCCATTGCCTATGCCGATGTCTTCTAGGTTCTCTTTAAAGGCTGACAACATGGAGCTCCCGTGGCGCAGTCGGTTAGCGCGAGGTGCTTACGTAAAAGCTGACAACAAACTGGACGTGGTGGTGCACACTGTAACCCCAAGTTTGAGGCCAGCTTGGGCTACAGAGTGAGTTCAACTGAACTACATGTAGCAAGGCCCTGTCTCAAAAAAAAAAACAACAAAGTAAATAAATAAAAACTAAGAGCTGACATCATTTAGGAAGGTCGTAGTTCTTCCCAAACAGGGAGCCATTCACCACAGCATCCCTGACGCCCCCCAAATCCCAACACTAAGGAACAGTAAACACAGAGTCCTTCTCTGGGTTGCTGGGAGCCAGCACTCATCTACCTGGTGATAAAAAAAAAATACAGCAAATGTCTGAATTTTAAAAACAGAGTAGAAGACACATTACCACTAATCTCCTTCAGAGTACTCCTCCCTTCAAACAAACTCATCCCGTCATTGCTGCCTTTGTCTGAAGCAGCTCCGAAGCTGGGCTCTCCTGGTTGCCTCGACGTCCTAACTCAGTTCAAAACATCCACCTGGTCATTTTGACTTTGAGGAAGACCACAAGTCGCACCATGCCAGACCAGGCGGATACGGTGAGTGAGAACACACCGTCGTGTTTTTATCTGACGGACATTGCCATGCATGTTCGAATTGGTTTAGGATATGGGGGCAGCCATGAAAAGACACTCAGGAGAGAGGACTTTAGGACTGCTTCAGAAAGTGGCAAGAAAGACCGGACGCCTGAGTTGGAAGCGAGGGGAGGATTCTGAGGGGAATCAGTAGCTGTATTAGTTACCTCTCTAGAGCCAATGGTTTGCAAGAGAGCAGATTTATTTTTTATTTATTTTTTTGTGTGTGTGCTAGGGATCGAACTCAGGGCCTTGTGCTTGCTGGGCAAGCACTCTAACCACTGAGCTAAATCCCCAGCCCATTATTTATTTATTTATTTATTTATTTTTGAGAGCAGATTTAATACAGGACATTTACAAGTTACAGCATTTACCCATAAGCCAAATACAGGGAAAGTGCCGACCGAATATCTCTTCACTGGAGACCCAAAGATCCAGTCAAGGGCTAGGAGCCCACAGCATTGTCCCGTGTACGTCTGTGTCTGCAGATGGTGGCTGAAGAAATCTTTACTGGAACCAGGATATGATGCTCCCAGCAGAGATGAAGACCAGAGCTCCCCTGAAGCAAACAGCAGCCATCCCTAATGACAGCAAGGCCCTGAGCTCCTTCTGGAATGAGAACAGCTGAGTCCCCTTCAGGAGAACCAGCCACAGCAGAGCTTCTCCTGGGAAACAGCCGGCCGCTATCTTCTGCTCCCGGTCTCCTTTATGATGGATCGGCAGCAATCCTCAGGTGGATCCTCTACGCCCAGAATCACACCAACTCAATCCAGCTGGGTGTTCTGGCGCAAGTTGACCACAGTAATAAGTTCACCACAGTATCAGTGTGTCTTTTACTGGAACACAGCTTTAAATTTGCTGCAGTTGCTGGAGGGACCCCCGAGCTCCCCCTGACCTGCTCAGCCGGGTCACCACTGGGCCTCCTGCCTGCTTCCGGCCTCCAGCTCTTTCTGCCTCTCCTCTTCCTTGGCCTCGCTTGCCCTGGTGGCCTGAAAGCCTCTCTTCATTCCTTCCTCAGCTCAGAAGCTTTCTACGGCTCTCCACTTGCTAACACAGCTCTAACTTTGCACTGCAGACTCCTGGGAAAGTTACTGTCTTGAGAAGTGGACACCGTCATTGCTTCTGCCCCCAGACCATACCCTCCTCCTGGATTTTATGAAAGTTCCCACACCAGAGGCTCAGGAACTATCTTCTCCTCACCTATACTCAGTTAATTCCAGTGTCCTGGCCTTTTCGTTCCATTTTTTTCTTTTCAAACTAACTGCCTTCTCCCCTCCAGTCCCTTGCCTTCTCCTTCCCCTTCTCTTGCCGTCTTTCTGAAAGGTGGAAATGCGCCACCTAGTGGCAAGTACTGTAGTTGCAGGGGCCTACTCTCCGAGGCGAGACTCCCTCAGCAGGGCCTACGTAGACCTGCGGACAGCAAAGGTTCCCAGGGGGACAAATGACGGCTAGCGTCCCTGGTCAGAGCTCTGTTCCAAGAGTAAGACTCACTGGCTATGGCCGGTGGTGGGGCTGGACGCATATTCTGTCCACTCCCTCAGAAAAAAATGACATGGGGGCTGGGGAGTTAGCTCAGCAGTTAGAGTCCTTGCTTTGTAAGTACAAGGCCCTGAGTTCGATCCCCACCCCTCAAAAAAAAAGAAAAAGAAAAAGAAAATAATGACATGGAAGTACAAAGGCTGAAAAGAAAAGTGTATTTAAAAAAATTATTACAGTATAAGACACCTTGTCATTAATCCCCTCAAATTACTCTCTCTCGCGGCTGGTGTGGTGGTGCACGCCTGTAACCCCAGCTCTCAGGAGGCAGAAGCAGGAGGATCACCACGAGTTGGAGGCCAGCCTGGCCTACACAGTGAGTTCAAGGCCAGCATAGTGAGACTCTGTCTCAAAACAAAAACAAGCAAACAAACAAAAACAAAATAAACAAAACCCCCAAAATACACACACACAAAACCCCCTAAAAGCCTCCCTTTTCCTTCAAACACATTTATTCCTTCGTTCTTGTCACTTTCTGAAGCAGTTTTAGAAATCCCCTTTTGTGCCTTTACTAAGTGTGATAAAAAATACAGTGAATGCTACTGTCAAGTGTCAACTTTTTTTTTTAAGGGTTAGGGTTAGTGGAAAGGCAGGCTCGTAAAAATGTTACGATGTGTCCTCACCCACCTGACTCACACAACCTAGCACTGTGCTACTTCCGGCTCCTCCCCAAGGTCACCATGACCATGAACTGATCCAGGACATGGTGGCAGCTGCAACGGCACAGCTAAGACACTCATGAAAGAGGACTCCAGAACTGCTTCAGAAAGTGGCAAGAATACTGGGAGCAGTGTGTCTGAAGCAAAGGGGGAGTATAGTTGAGGGGGATTAGTGGCGACAAATCTTTTACTGTACTAAATTTTAAAAATTTAAATATTCACCCTGTTTTTCTGTCATACCACATACAGCTTTGGTTGTAAATAGTTTCCCACAGAGTTATTGGTGAGGAGGAAATGTCTGCTTTTCTGTCTGCTCCCAGAAGGCAGAGTGCAGAGTAGGTAGTTGGTCCTTGGACCAGGCCCGGGAGGGCGGGCGAACCGGGAAGAGGGTGCAGGCACCAGGCGGCTCCTGTCGGAGATGGAGGGAGTTAGACCGCCAGGCTGAGCCGGGTGGGAGCAGCCAGCTTCTCCTTTAGGAAATTTCCACTACGTAACACATTTATCTGTTTGTAGTTCCCTTTGCTTTTATTATTAACACATATTAATTCTATAGATCAATGGAGTTCGATTGTGACTTTTTTTTACTATTATTTTTCTTTTTTATTAGTATGTTTTCTTTTTTTTTTTTTTTTTTAGTGGTGCTGGGGTCGAACTCAGGGCACTCTAACCACTGAGCTAAATCCCCAGCCCGTACTGGTATGTTTTCAATACATGATATTTACATTTATTTGGGGGAATATATATATCTCTATTTATACCATGTTTTGATCATTTTTTATTCTTTTTCCTCCCTACTCTCTTCCTTCACTGTGCTCTTTCTATATATGGATACCTAGTGTGCTATGTCCATCCACACTCCTACCCTTGCTGCCCCGCCCTCTCTTCCCAGTCCCTAGTAATCACCCTTCTGCTTTCAGATCAACTTTTTAAAAAAATTCCTTTTATGAGACAGACTAACGCAACTGACCAACGCAACTGACCAAATACTGACCAATGCAATATTTCTCTTGCTGTGCCTGGCTTATTTCATTTTACATAATGTCCTCCAGTTCCATGCACTTTGCTCAAATAACCTAATTTCATTTTCCTTCATGGAGGAAAAACAGTTGATACTGTATACATGTCACATTTTCTTTATTCATCTGTGGACAGGCCTCTAGACCAATTCTGTTGCGGGATACACACACAAACTGAGATTGTGTCTCACAGTGCCAGAGAATGGCCTCCAGGACGTAGGAGAGAAGTACGAAGAAAGTGTATCAGAGGAAAGCTCCTGAAGCAGGTGAGGTCCCAAAAGTGGGTTGCCACTGGTGCGCTCTGTCTAGGGGTTTTCATTACAGGAAAAGAACTACATCTCAGACCACCGTGGGCCGAGCTGAGGTCAGGACAGTCTGACCAGAGGCAGGCCTGTGGAGGCAAAGGCCAGGCAAGTATACGTCTTTTTTGGGGCCGGTGCTGGGATTGAACTCAGGGCCTTGTGCTTGCTAGGCAAGCGCTCTACCACTGAGCTAAATTTCCAGCCCCTATTTTTATTTTCTTGAAGAATCTCCATGTGGTATTCTGTAGTTCCTATACTGATTTACACTCCCATCAACAGTGTGTCAGCTCCTTTTCTCCACATCCTTGACAGGAATTTGCTGCTTTAGTGTCTTATAACAGTCATTCTAAGGGAAGCGAGATGCTACCTCAGGACGGCTTTGATTTGCATTTTCTTGATGGCTGATATTGAGCATTTTTTCATTTATTCACTGGCCACCTGTATTTCTTCCTTTGAGGAGTGCCTGTTCAGATCCTTTGCCCATTCTTTAATGAGACCACTTACTTTTTTGTTGTTTTTTAGTTTTGTATTCCAGATATTAACCTTCCTTGAGATGAATAGTTGGCAAATACTTTCTCCTTCTCTGTTGGCTGTCTGTTCCTTTTGTTGATTCCTTAGCTATGCAGAAGCTTTTTAATTTGATATAATCCCATTGGTCATTTTAAAATTTCGCCCCATGTTTTTGCAGGCCTGTCAGACAGTCATTGCCAGTCTCTTTGAAGTGTCTCCTCTATGTTTTTTCGTCTAATGCTTTCAGGTCTTCCACTGAAATCTTTGATCCGTTTTGAGTTGATTTTTGTACAGGGTGAGAGACAGGCCAGGTTTCAATCCTCTGAATGAGGTGATCCAGTTTTCCCAGCCCCACCTTTTAAAAAGGCTGCTGTTTTCCCAGACTTGGTTGGCTGTAGATGTACAGGTTCATTCCGGGTCATCTATGCTGCTATGTTGGTTCATGTGTCTGAGTTAAAGCTGGTGCTGCGCTATTTTGGTTGCTATGGAGTCTTTAGGTTTCTCTATGGATAGAATCATACAATCTGAAAACAGATAATTTGATTTCTTTCTTTGCAATCTGTATGTCTTTTATTTCTTTCTCTTTCCTACTTGCACTGGCTAAGATTTCTAGTATTCTTTACTATTTCTGATCTTAGAGGAAATGCTATGAGTTTGTTATATATAGCATTTATTATGTTGAGATAGGATCCTTCTCTACTTGTTTTATTATCAAGGGATTTTTTTTTTTTTTTGAGACAGGGTCTTGCTATGTAGTTCAGGCTGATCTTGAACTCACTATATAGCCCAGGATGGCCTCGAACTCAAGGCAATCCTCCTGCCTCAGCCTCCTTTCCTGAGTGCTAGGATTACAGGGATGCACCACTACACCTGGCCCTACTCACCCTTTGAATTTCTGTGGTATCAGTTTAATGTCCCCTTTCTAATCTGTATTTTTTTCCCCCAGTACTGGGGATTGAACCTAGGGCCTTCCCACTAAACCACATCCCTAGCCTTTTTATTTTGAGACGGAGTCTTGCTAAATCACTAAGTTGCCTAGGCTGGGCTTGAACTTAAAACCTGGGCAATCCTCCTGCGTCAGCCCAGGCAGTCCTCAACCAAGTACACAGGCTGGGCTTCGAGAGTGCTGAGATTATAGGAATATGGCACCATTCCTGGCTTTAAAAAAAGATTATTTTCATTAGTACATGTTTGCAGTACTTAATGATTACATTCATTGGGCTGGCTTCGACTGAACTTTTTATTGGAGTTTTTCATTTCCATGACTTCTGATGGGTTATTTCTCAAAATCTTTATTTCTTTCCTGAATTTCCCATTCATATCCTACACTGTCTTCCTAATTTCATTTACCTGTTTAACTGTATTGTTTTCTGGATCCCATTCAGTCATTCAGCTTTTATTTTTTATTTTTTGAGACAGGGTCTCACTCTGAAGTTCAGGCTGGCCTCTAACTCACAGTGATTTTCCTGCCTCAGCCTCCAGAGTGCTGGATGACAGGTGTGCGCCACCACACCTGGCAGGATCTCATTGAGCTTTTTAAACATAATTGAAAAATATTCTTTATCGGGCATTTCATTCACTTTGATACCTCTGGACTCTGTTCCTTGTCAGTTACGACCTTTAGGAGTGACCTCTTCCCTTGTCTTTTCATGGTAGCCTCCTGGGTTGAGATCTGTGCACATGCTGGCGTGGATATCCCTACCACCTTTACAGTGGCGGCCTTCTTAGGAAGCAGCTTTCTCCTGAAGATGCTCCTTGGGGCCTCCATCCGTCCACCATGTTGAATTTACTGCCGGCGGGCGCTGGTGTGATCTCCCCGCAGCCTCTTGAATCTCATGCACACCGCGTCAGAGTGGGTGGCAGCGGAGTGTGCGGGCTGTGTCCCGCGTGGCTCTTCCTAGAGTGGGTGTGTCGGCCCCCTCAGGGCCGGACACAGGCTGTTACTTGCCAGGTCTGCGGTACTGGCCGCTCCAGCACCAGGTGAGGAGGGCCCTGGAGTCCCCGTCCTCCGGGCAGACCCTGGTGTGGGTCCCAGTGTGCCACGGAGTGAGCAGGGCCAGTCACGCCTCCTCTCCTAAGGCGCTCACACTGTCCTGTCCTGGGTGCCCAGTGGTGTGGACTTGCGCGGTGGCAGCAGCAGATCTGTTCCCCTCTGCCGCTGCTGTACCTGCCCTGCCAGCGGCCAGACCTCGGGCGGGAGCCAGGCAGAATCCTCAGTGGAGCGGCGTGCAGCAGGGAAGACAGTGGGAGCTGGCTGCCCCGCCCCTCTCTGCACACTGTCCCTCTGGACTTTCTCAGGCAGTGGATGCCCTGGGGTACCAGAGGAGGGAACAAGCCAGGGTTCTAACCCCTAGAACGTCCTCATTTAGGCGATAGATCCCTTCTGGAGATGGCTCCAGGCTACAGCGCCCTGGGGGATGGTTTTGGGGAGATGAAGTGAGTTCCTTGTCCAAAGCCCCAGGTGTCTTTATTTAGGTCTTGGTCTGAGGGCCTGTGAGGGTCCTGAATGCTCCAGTGCTCGGATTGCCAGTGTCTGTGCTGAGTTTGCTGATTCCTTCGCCCTTTCACGAGTGTAATGGGGGAAGACTCCCCTGCCCGCCCCCCAGGGAGGCAGGTGCGGCAATATTTTATTTCTCTTGCTAAGGTTTCCTTTTTTCTCCTGTTGAATCCATTGTTCTCCAGTGATCACTCACCCAAACATGCAGCTCCACACCTGTTGCTTTGGTTGTTTGTGGAGGAGCAGGTGAGTGCTGGGTGCTACACTGAGCCATCCTGTCTCTTGTTCCCCCAGCCCCCAGCATCGGGATTCCTTCCTTCCTTCATTGTCCCTTTTCATTCACTCGTTATTTATTGGGGGGCTGGAGCTTGAACCCAGAGCCTTCACACTGAGCCACGTCTTCAGCTCTTTAGTTTTTACTTTGAGACAAGGTCTCGCTGAGTTATCCAGGATCCTCAAGCCGTATTTACTTCTCTACGTTGTCAATTACCTGTTGCAGCGTGTGGTGTATATTTCTTTTCTTCCTCCTCCGCTAGGCTTTTCATTTCCTGAGGACCGCAGCTGTGTTGGGGTTATGTTCAAGTTCAATTCTGCAAATGCACAACCAAGGGCACACTTTAGGCCGGGTCTTGCTCTGGGTGAGGACTCGGGAGAGTCCGTTCTGGTGCCCGTTACGGACTTGCTGAACTTCCTGCCAGGGCAGCCCCGAGCCTCCCATCCTCAGGTCTGCTTTCCTGAAGGTTGCCGGCAAAGGCGCAGCCAGCCGGGATTGAAGTGACGGAGCCCTCACAAGACCTCCGACTGCAGAGAACGGACAAGATGCTGACTGGGATTGAAGACCTGGGTTCCGGTTCGGGTTCCGGTTCTGTCCTGCTTGGCTTTGTGATTCTGGGCAAATCCCTGCAGCTTTCCTGGCCTGAGTGTGGCCCCCGGGGAGTGGGGGTGATGATCCCTGCCGTGGCCAGCTCCCAGGCTGCTGTGGGCTCAAGGATTTGCCTGGAGTCAAGTTTAGCGAGTGCCGGGATACAGGGAGGAAGATCCAGGGAGGAGGTTTTCCTGATGGTCAGGCCTGACGCTTCAGACCTACGATCCCAGTTGGTAGATTAAAAGAACTACCATTTTAGGACCAACTCCCCAACATACGAGTCAACCATAAGTCATTTAAAAAAAGTTTTATTAAATCATTTAGACTTGAAAGAAGTCACAATAGTTAACGCACTAAAGTGCGTTCTGTACACCACCAACCCAAATGGATTGATTCCGGAATTTTTATAAATAAAAAATAAAGATATTTACAGGGGAAAATAAAAACACGTCAGCATGTGAAATGATTAAACTGTTATCTATCATCAGTTTGGGGATGTACCAACCTACACGATTATACAGAAGACACGTAATGATTTTATGAGGTTAAAAAGTCCATAACTGAAGAAGTTAGTTGTAAGACAGTATCCATTTTTAATTAGTTTTTTCCTTCGCAACCAAGAATTTAAACCAGTTTACAAGCAAAGCTTCATTTTCCCTTTTTTGGCTTTACTGGAGGTAAAAGTCCAAAAACTAACGCTCCCTAGAACCACCTAAGGAATAAAACTATTAAATGCTACAAATAGGACTATAAAACTACAGACATAAACCGTCATGGGTTTGTGCTGCTTGTCCTCCAAAATAGTGCAGACTCTCCCCTTACCCGCAGGGACAAAAGAGAAATCAGCTTCTTACAAATTGGTTTCAAAGTCATTATCTTTCTAGAAATCATATTTCTAGAACAACAGAGTTTCCACAAGGGGAGGGGGATTTTTCCTCTTCTGTATTATAAAAATATTTCCACGTTAAAGCTCTCTATATTTTAGGGGTTGCTTCTACCTCTGAGGCAAAAGGCGAGGCTCTAAATTGGGCACGAGGTTTCAGGGGACCCACAGAGAACACGGACCTCACGTCATTCAGCCTGCCGTCCTGCGAGAAGAGCAAACAACGAATAGTCGGCTCAAAGCAGGTTAGACCCCAACACAGTTTAAGTTTGCCCTGGAAAACGCAGCCCAAGATGAAGCTGAGCAGAGAGCTTCGCAAAGCGGCGGCTCCTAGAGGGTTCGGGTTAGTCCCCTAGAGGGGGCGGCCGTGTCCCGCCGGCCCCGCACGCTGCGGGCTAACTGCTGGGCGCCGGGCTGCGGGAGCTGCTGGGCAGTCTGGAGGGCTTCATTCCCGACGAGCTGAGGGAGCGAGACCGCTGTCTGAGCACAGTCTTCCCGGGCAGCTCCAGGTCCTCAAACAGAGCGTTTTCAATGATGCTCGTGGCCTCAGGCCGTTCCGTGGGGGATGGAGAGAGCATGTCTTGAACCATCACGTACTGGAATAGAAAAACTGCTTTGTGATACGGCGTCAGCTTTAGATCACTAAATAGTCCTTTTAAAGCAAGAGTTGGAAATTTTTCCTGTAAATATTTTCAGTTTGTAAATCACACAGTTTCTGATATAAGTAGTCAGCTTTGCCGCTGAAGCCTAAAAGCAGCCACAGCCAAGAGGTAAACTAACGGGCATGGTGCTGTGTTCCAATAAAATTTTATTATAAAAACAGGCAGCAGACAGGATTTGAGGTGTTGGCCTTAATTTGCCAAGCCCTGCTTCAAATATGGACCCTCTGGGGGCTAACTGGTGGTTTTCTAAAATATAATAAAAGGTTTTTTAAACTTACATCCTTGAAGCACACACAGCTGACTTTTTAAAAAATAAATTTATCTTACAAACTGCATGTGAATCTACAGTTATCTCAATATTGAAAAATAACCAGGCCAGAGATCAACATCTAATACTCTCTTGATTATCTTTTTAAAATGTACCTCATACTCTTATGAGCTACCCTGGGAACAGACTCATCAAGTTTACAAAATAGAAGGTAATGCTTTTTATTAAAACATTTTTAATTTTAAGTTACCCTATGTAAGTATATGACTTTTTTTTTTTTTTTTTTGGTGCTGGGAATTTAGCTCAGTGAAATAAAGTTCATTTTTAATGCAAGTCTTTACTTATCATACTGGCAGACAAATTTTGACTTTTCTCAATTTGATCATTAACATATACTAATTTACTTCAACTTAATTATTTAAGAAAATTTAACATTTATCAATGTATAAATTTTAAAATGATATGCCTGTGGACTATGTATGTTGTGAAATGAAAATAAACAAAAGGTATAACGACAACCTTAGAAATTCATTACACACACTTTTTACCACCAAGACCAGCTTACTTTCCCCTTCTCAATCTTCTGAACCACATGCTGTGAAGTATAACCTCAATCCCCAGAAACAACAGAAATCAGTGCCCTTGTACAAAAAGGAGAAGCCAGTCTTCAGGATTTCTTGCACCCTGCTGCAACAGGGCGATGAGCGGCACGATTGCAGCCACGATCCTCGCCCTGGAAGGTGTTCTCAGAGCCCAGCTCTATTTAAGCAAAATGTCACTCAGCAGACTACAGGTGCCTTGCAGATGGCCCTGGCAAGACACCAGGCTAAGGAAGCAGCCCAAGCTGCTGTCCTTGATTTTATCTAACAAACTCCGCCTGTGCGAGGAGGTTCCTCTCCTCACTGGGCCTCCAGCTTCCTCACCTGCACAATGAAGAAACTGGCCAGCTGACTGCTAAGGACTTCTGAGTACTAAGTACAACTTTAGAAAAAAATCAGGGATGAGAATTTACGCACCTCATGAGGATACTTCTGAGTAAACAGTGGTGGAAATCTGAGATTTCTTACATCAGTCAGAGTCTAAAAGGAAAGAAAAGTACTGCTTTAAGTTTATTTTGATATATGGATCTGTGTAAACACAAACAGTGTGTGCGTACACATGTGTGTGGGTGTGCATGTGTGGTGTGAGAACGGACGGACTCTGTCTCAAAGCCACATCCCCATCCTGTCTTTCATGCCCTTGACAGTGTTTTCTGATGCACTTAGAATTCTGATTGGTGACATGATTCCTGATTCTTTGCTTTGGCTGGATGTTTTATTTTCCTTTTTAGAAGTTTTTATGGCCTTTTTTCTGCTGTTATGAAATTTAGTTATGTTTTGTTTTCTATTTATCGCCCAGAACATCTGGTAGGTCTTTCTAGCTAGAAGATATAAATCTTTGGGCTCCATGTGAGAACTACGTTCTCCTCTACCAAGGCCAGAAGTCAGTAGAACAGATGTAAAGCTGATAAACTAAGAAATGGCTTTACATAAACTCTGCAAATACGAAGGTAGGACCAGGGACAACAACTAGAAGAGGTGAAGGTAACCACTGAGGACAATGTGACAGACATTTACCTTTAAAGACCTTCAGTACTGAGAGCTAAGAAGAAGAGCCAAGTAGGAAAAAAAAACCCTCATGTTAATCTGCCAGCTTGTGTGCTGGAAAAACTTTCTCTGGCCGGCTCCCACCCATCCTGACCCCACTCCCAGGACCTGCTGGTTCTCCTTGCTTTACACTTATCACAAATATTCTCTGTGCAACTTATTGTTAAATTATCGTGAGTTAAGCCAAGACAAGAATAGACAATCCAATAAAACAAGTTTTTTGGAAACTGGAAGCAAATGATCTAAAAATCCTCCTCATGTTGTTGGTCACATGACCTCTTGCGGCTAGTGAACTAGTTTGTTGGCATCAGAGTAACTTAACTTTGAAAAACTCTTTCTTTGGTACACTTTGGATTACTCTGAATGTTTTTGCAGCAGGGTTACTTACCCTGACTCTTTCCATCTGGGTGCTAAACGGGTACAGTAATTCAAACAGAATCAGGCCTAAAGAAAAGATGTCCACTTTATGAGAGTAGTTGTTTCCTTGGATCTGAAATCCACAAAAAATTTTTTTAAAAATTAACAGAGACAGTACAATTGATATTACAGCATTCCTGAATCCTGAAGTTTACTTAGCCACTTCTTGGTTTAAAATAAGTGTACATGTAAAAATGTCAGCAAAGAGTTAATCTCTCAAGCCTCCTGCCCCCCACTTGGACACCAGGTAATTACACCACTCAGCATCACAGAGGGAAGCCAGCCCCGTACCTCTGAGATATGCATCAGGAGGAGGCCGCAGGAACCTGGAGCCTGAGCCGCTAACACCGTGGGGGCCGGTGAGAGCTCTCCTTCCCCCAGGTGAGGTTTTCAAAGCCAACACTATCTCCCACCCATCTCTTATTTCTAATCATCTTAGTCCTTGCCTATTTTTATGAGAAAATCTTCATGACTCCAAGCCACTAATCAACCCTGGTTACCCTTCATTAAGGCACTTAATTGCAGACTACTTTGCATCCTTAGTTGTGTGTTTCATGTGCATATTTTTTACTCTTTACAACTAGATTATAAAATCCTCCAGGGAAGGGAACTGCTGGTTTTATCTTCCCATCATCCAGCAGTGGGCTAAGTGTAGAGAAGCCCTCAATAAATGCTTGTTAAAATGAACAAATGAATCACAACTGACTACTCTATTAAGGAAAGCCTCATTCAAATTAAAAGTGACCTCCTGGTGACTCAGAAGAGCCCTTTTATTAGTGAGAATTTCTCCAGGCCTCTAACTTGACACTTGGCAGAGCCGGGGAGGGAGTCACCTGGGAAATGGTCCCAGGAGCACTTCACTGCAGGCAGGCTTCAGGAGCCCTCACACTAGGCTGGGGACACTCCTCGGGCCAAGCCAGCTGCCTGCCTCTGTGCTCAGCAGAGACCATCTTGGCTGTCGCCTTCCTCCCTTCTAAGTGACTGTAGTCATCTGAACCCTCCTTTACCTCTCATCTTTGGGGCCTTGGAAGTATTGAAAGAAATACTCGATTGGCATATGATGGAAAAATATGGTAGATGTTTACATTAAACTTTATTACAATAAAATACACATTGCTGCTAATCCCCCTCAAAATATTCCGTCTCTGAACAGACTTATCCCATAGTTCTTGCCACTTTCTGAGGCAGCTCCCCAAGTCCTCTTTCATGAGAGGATTTAGTTGTGCTGTCCTGGCTGCCCCAGTGTCCTGAATCAATTCAAAACACTTTTCATGGTCATTTTGACTCTGCGGAGGAGCCAAAAGCACACGGTGACAGGGGCCGCGAGCAAGGCAGATGAAGACACACCGGGCCTGGTTCTTACGAGCTGGCCCTTCCGCTGGACGGCTTTTGGCAGCAGCGTTCACTGTGTTTTTTAATCACTAGTGAAGACACTCAGGCAAGAAGACTTCCAGAACTGTGCAGAAGTGGACAGGATGGCGGGATAAGTGTGTCCGAAGTGAGGGGGACCGGAGACAACACGTCTTTTACTGTAATAAGTTTATTTTTAAATTTTTTTAACCGTAATAAGTTTAAACATCACCCATATTTTTTCCTTTTTTTTTACTGTATTTATCAAATTTATTGAGCAAGTAATCACTGTGATGGCATTAAAGCAAAAAGAAAAATATATGTTAGAAAAGTTAACTCGAAGGGTATGATACACAGATCTAACAAGACAATTTAATGAGATAAATATCTAGGAAGAAATAAATATAAGCAAAATACAAAATATATTTCTATATTTTATACTATATAGTTACATAGCCATATTTTTCATCAGTCTTTTTATTAAAAATGATGCTTAGAGTGGTAAGGGACACCTTTGCATACTCTTTGGACACTATAAACAGAAACTCATGAGAAGTAACTGGATCAGAACTGTTCACGCCCAGTGGATGATCCTGTCTAACCCACCCACCCTCGGGCGGACGGAAATGTGATGGATTTGGGTACAAGGATCGTTATCTAAGTGACACTCCTAATAATGAAATCTACAAGTAACTAAAATGTCCAAAACAAATGGTGAATAAACTGCTGAGCTGACTGAATGCAATACAGCCAAAAATATTTTCTAATACTGTTTAGTAATATAGGAAAGGCCATATTTTAATATTATATTTAAAATGTTATAGAAAAGAATCCCAATTTTCTAAAATGTGTATATATATAGAAGAAAGTGGCAAGTCACTGTTAATGGTTTAGAGCTTTTTAGTAAGTAGCTTTCACTTTTTCTTTATATGTTCCTTATATTGTCTATATTCCCTAGATGATGAATATATAAGAAAAAAAGTATGATTTTTAAGCATTAAATGTTTTAAAAAGAAATATACTTTAATGAACACATGAAAAATCATCTCTACAAACCACCTAAAAAATCAGGAGTAAAGTATAAAATCTCAAGGGAGGAAGAATATACCCTTCCAAAAAAAAAAATATAACCTTTCAGAGTTTAAATTGATTTTTTTATCACTGTTCACAGTAGAATGAAGTTTATATTTTTTGGTAATTACAACTAAGAATGAATGTTTTCCCAAACCTTAAAATTTCAAAGTATTACTTCTAACCACTTATTTAATGATTAATTTTTTAAAACTGTTATTAGAAAGCTCTTTGGTATGAATTCTGTAAGAGACAATGTAGAAAAACTAGGAAATACAGAGAAGCCCAAAACGGATTAAAATTCAGCAAAGTCCCCAGAACTCAGAAGTGGTGACTCCTACATGTTAGTCTCTCCCGGTCTTTTTATCCTCTGAACATAAATATGGATCTACAGCATTCTACTGCTTCTCACAGCTTAAATATTGCCTTTCGCCAGGTCCTGGCCACATCATTTAACTAGGACAGCTCCAGTACTGGGGCCGACACATCACTTTTCCTACTTAGGCTATTTTGGGTACTTTTGGTTGCTAATAATCAAAATATGTATTGGTGCTGTACCCTTTCTGATTTATTTGTGTTTTTCTTCCCCTTAGGTAGATTTGCTAGGGAGGACTGGTTATCTTTTTGATTTCCAACTGTGATGAGGTGCCGGGGATCTGGGGATCTGTCCTAGGCTGGCTCTCTCCACCCTGGCTCCTTCCTCTCCACACCCTCCTGAGCTAAATAAACCCTGCTGCAGACGTGTGCTTATGGACTGAGGGTCCCGAAAACAAACTCATCTCCAAGCCGGACCTTGATCATGTCTAAAGATTTCAATAGTTTTCATCTCTTTCATTATATTCTTAATACGTTACATGAGTACTTTTACTTCACTATTGACCTGATAGTTACTGGGGTAGGGGTGGAGGGTTACACTGCCAGCAGCAAAAGCAGAAATAAAAAGAAGCACCAAAGTAACCTCTACAACCTTTTTTATTGCACTATGATTATAGAAAGATCCCCTGCTGGGGGTGGGGATTGAACCCAAGTCATGGCTCATACTAGACAAGTGCTCTACCTCTAAGCTACATCCCCAGCCCATTTCATTCTATTTTGAGACAAGGTCTCACTAATTTGCCTAAACTGGCCTCCAACTTGCAATCCTCCTGCCTCAGCCTCTTGTGTAGCTGGGATTACAAGTATACACCCCTACACATGGCTGACACTTAAAATTTCTGTTTGCAAATACAGTACACTAATGTTTCTTTGTAGCCTACAAGTGTGAAATGAAAATATATTCTATTTTACTTATCACATGAATGTTGGGCAACTATATATACAGCCTAATATGTCTTTCATCTAGCTTCCTTTTAAGTAAAAGGCGAAAGATTTATACGATCTGAAGAGAAACCAGAGTAGCTTCCTTTTTAGTTTTTCCTTTTAGAAAAAAAAAAAAATTATGCCCAATCTAATTTTGCCTTCCAAAGGAACATTTAAACATACTTGCTTAAGTGCTGTCATAACTAATATTTGACCTGACCATCACTTTGTTTTGTTTCTGGTATTTCTATACTTTTTCCTTTTGTTGTGATTGTGCTGTAGGGTGACACAGAGGGTAGAAATATTGTTTTAACTCTCTTTGCTGAACTTAGGTACCGGAACTAGAAGTCCCCATTCCCATCTTCACCTGTTCTTACCATCTTCCATTTCCTAATCTTTGTTAATTTAGTAAGTTTGTTACAGACTCAGCTTATCATGACAACTATTTTAAAAATTACAAACCTTTTACTAGGAACATGTTTTGGATTTTACACTTAATTTCAGTATCACAAGAGCTACTGGCATGTATTTCTGATTGGTCTTGCTGGCTTCTCTGACAGGTAATGGGCAACACATTCACACGGCTCCAAAGGAAGGAAGAGTCAGCAAGGTTTCTCTCCCGTTCTGGCCCTTACTGGGCCGCCAGTCACCTGCCCTCCATCACTACCCCACAGCTATTTCTTGCCTGTACCTCTTTCTGGAGTTTCTTTATATAGACAAAAGCAAGCATAAACACACTTTTCCCTTCTTTACACAAGAGCCAGATTTCTGAACCTTGTTTTTCTTGAGACAGGGTCTTATTGTGTAGTTCAGTCTGACCGTGACCTCACCACGTAGCCCAGGCTGGCTGTGAACTCGAGGCGATCCCGCCTCGGCCTCCCGAGCGCTGTGATTACAAATCTGTGCCACCAGGCTTGGCTACTTCAGATTTTTCTTCAAGTCCTACCTGTTTTAATATGCTTGATTTCTTTCTCTCTTTTTTTTGTGCCTGATTTGGCCAGATACAAAACTCTGGGTCACAACTATTTTTCTTCAAAACTATACGTTGCTTTGTTGACCTGCAGAGTTCAGTACCACAGAAAACAAGCACTGCGGGTACAATCTGTTTTCCGTACCCGCATACTTACATCATTTGAAGTTAAAAATGTCTAAGTTTAGGGTTCTTTAAAAACACTTTTTAAAATTTAAACTATTTAAAACATGAGACAGAAACTTTTGAGTAGCGTAAACGACCGTTCAAAGATAATCCAGCCTGCTGGCTGTCAAAGTACACACTGTGACCCGTGGGGAGCCCGGCACCCTCTCGGGAGAGCTGCGAGATCCAGACTGTCTTGTCACTGTGCTGTGTGACAGAATCTGGGCATGAAGCAAGGTAGAGCACCAACTGTACTAGTAATAATTACATCGTTCAGTGCCACAGGTTCAATAAAATACCCCAAGAAACCACATTTCACTTAAAATGTCCTTACTGAGCAGTAAAAATTACTTTTTGTTTTTTTTGAGACAGGGTTTTGCTATGTAACTCAGGCTCCTCCTGCCTCAGCCTCCCAAGTGCTGAGATTACTGACATGTACACTGTGCCTGGCCCCAAAATTATTAAGTCCTAACCTTTTAATACACATCTTCTTGCTAATATGTGTGGCAAGACAAACTATGCCTGAAGCATTTCTGCTCCCCAGATCACAGTGGTTGTGTGAAATGAAAACACTTGTGTGTCAGCGGATATGACAACACACACCAGCTGCTCTGTCTGCAGGACGCCAGTCTGAGACAGGTCTGGCGGACAACAGTACTTATTTGGAATAGGGCGCTCACCTTCTTAAGAGAGATGAACAGTGAGCAAATAGCTCTTCAAGAAAACCTGAGAGTATTTGTTGCTAATGATAAAAGTTGAGCCTTCCCGTAGAAATTATAATTTTGAAAAATCTGTGTCCACCACTGGGATTTCAGTTTCCCAACACTTGAAACACTCTTGTGGCAAGACTCACAGAGCTATTAACCAATGCGATTTTCTTATCTGTGTAAGAATTATGAGAACTTTTAGAGAAGTGTGTGACTTCAGGAGCCAAGTTTCCAAATGACCACGCACAATGTTACGCAATTAGTCATGGGTGAAAAATCCATGCAAAAGACAAAGTGGACCAAGGGACAGTGAAATGACAGAGGACAAAATGAGCTTTTAGATCCCACAGTGAAAAGAAATGATCATGCTGAATTCTGATGTATTTTCAAGGAAGACGATCCACGATTACCTGAAATGAAATACTGTTCCCATTTCCAACTACCTCTCTGTACGGGACCAGATTTTCTTCATGTGCTTCAGTAAATGCAACATATTGCAATGTATTTAATACAAAAGCAAGTATGATATCTAGCTTTTGTAAGTCAGATAATAAAGAGATTTGCAAAACATGTAAATGTCAATCTACTGTTTTTTTGGTTTTGTTTTGTTTTGGAAAATATTTTTCACAATGAATTAATAAAGCTTTATAAATATGTCAGTTTTAATTTCTAACTGGGCAAATACTGATGGATAAAATTCTCTAAGAAAAACCTGTAGGTTCTCAATCATTTCAACAAATGTCAACAGATCCTGAGACCAAAGGTTTACAACCTGCAGATCTGATCTGAACACAGACAGGCGTGTGGCGAGGTCGGCTGCTCTGGAGCTCCCAGGAGGCCCCACAGCCACCACGCCTCTGGGCCTCGCCCAGCGGACAGTACTTGTCCTCTGAAGACAAAGCAGCCCCCAAAGCAACATTCCCCAGACCACACACCTCTATTTCCTGCCATGGGACTTTCTGGGAGCTGCCTGTGAATGATCATGGAGGGCTGCTCTGGACAAGGCCTCCCTTGCTAGCTGGCTCTGGAATCAGTTTCTGCACAGCCCACCAGCACAAACTGGACAGAATCTGGGAGGGTGACATTCAGTCTCTTTCTAAATTTCCTGTGGCTGTCAGGGTCTGGTTTGGGTGCCGGGAGCATGCCTCCCGTGCTCTGCTTTTCTCGATCCGTCCCTGATTCAGGTGGCACTGTGCTGCCAGGACCCGTCACCACCACTTTTCGTCTGACTTTATCCTGGGTATTTAACGTGAACACAGCAGCGACTCGGCAGCACACTGGCCCCCCTCCCTGCTCACGACAGGCTGACGCTCACCTGCTCCGGGCTCATGTACAGCTTGGTCCCAACTTGTCCTGTGTGTGTGGCGTAGGCTGGCATCGGCGTCAGGACCGTCTGCTCCTCCTCATCCTGGTCCATGGCAGTCACCAACCCAAAGTCTCCGACCTTGACCACATCGTCTACTGTGAAGAATATGTTGGAAGGCTGGAGAGAATAAAGCAGATGAAAGCTCACTGAATGTGTCTAGAGGAGAGAAAGTGAAGAGGATTATTTAAATGATTATAGAAAATAAACACGGAAACTAGATATTCTCAAGTGTATTTCTCTTTAAAATTGGCTAATATGAAAAATAAAAAGTTTTTCTATGCCAGACAAGTACTGTGGAAAAGAAAGGAGAGAGGTGGATTTATTGAACATCTACTTAAAGAAAGCCTTTGAAATCCACATCCCCTAATACCCAGCATACAAAATCCTCAATCTTATTTCATATGCTTTCTCTATATGTAACCTTCTATATGTGTATAACTTTTTTTTAGTATGTGTGCTGCTGAAGCGAGCACTCTACATTTATAACTTAAGCCACAATAATTATAATGGAAAATGCAAAATGCATATATAGTGCTTATAATGTGTCAGGTGCTCTCAGTTTACTGATAACTCGTATAATACAATCCCATGAGAATGGAACCACTTGTTCCTCATTTCACAGATGTGGAAACTGAGGCCCAGAGGTTAAACAAATTGCCTAAGATTCCCCAGCTAGTATTTTTTTTGGGGGGTGGTGCTGGAGATTGAACTCAGGGATTTGCCCTTGCTAGGCAAGTGCTCTACCACTTGAGCTGAATCTCCAGCTCCCCAGCTGGTAAATGGTAAAGCAGTTTAGCTCAGTGAGAAAAGGATCTTTTGCTTCACTGCCATGTCCAGTAACTGGTAAAGTTCTCGCTCTATGGCAGCTATTTGATAATGAGGGAAAAGACGTCTTTTGGTTTGTGTCTGATCAGGGCAGATGGGGGGGGACAGGGCATCAAGGGAAGTAAGAACTCCCAGCTACAGCACCTCTGCTACCTCTTCTAAAACTCACAAGACCACATCTACACTCCCACGTCCGTCTGGAGTTCTAACTCTTATGTGAAGCTATGTAGGGACATTTAACCCAGCATCTCTGCAGGATCATCAAACTCAGAGTGCTGTGCAGGATCACTCAGACCCAAGGACAGCGGGGCCAGCGGCCACGGACTGAACCCTCTGGGACCGTGAGCCAGAGTACACCCTTCCTCCTCCAGGCAGCTGGAGTGCACAACGGCAACCATGAGAATCGCTGATAGCTATACTGAGACTATGAGGGGACCTGCCTGAAAACAGAAATAAGAAATGGGAGGAGAGACAGACTAGGTTCTGGCCAAATCATTTTGATCCTAGCGAAAGCTTCACAACTGTCACCCTCAGGAGTTTAGTCACGTGAGCCAACAGAGCTTTTCTGGCTAAATCAGTACAATGCTTTGGGTTGCAAACAAAAGAAAGTTCAAAATAAAATGATATGAGCATTTAGAACATGTCAGGTAGTGTACTGTTAGGTGAACAGAACGAATGTGGTTCATGCCGCCATGGAAACCAGAGGACAAACACTCTGGGCGTGGTGAGGATGAAGGAGAAATACCAGGACCGGTACAGCATCGGCAAACCTACGGCATGCATGCTGCAGCGGGTGTTTGCCGTCAGTGAAGGCTCTAAAGGGTTTGCCATCACTGTCCTAGGAGAACACTGTGTATCTGAAGAACTGAGCAAAGTCCAAGGTGGACAGAATAAAATACTAGAAAGCTGAAGTGGCAGAAACAGAGAAGGCTGATGACAAAAACTGTAACCAAAATACAAATAGGGGGAGTAGAAGATTTAACAGAGTTCAAAAAAGTAGGCTATAATGTAGCAAAATGTGTAACTTTTTCAACCTAGGAGAAAAACTGTTCATGGTATTATTTTCAGCACACTAAAAGTCTTTGTCTTTTGAAAGGAATACAACTTTTCAGATATTTTTAAAAACTGAAGGGGAAATTAACCCTTTTCTTGGAATTTTTCTGCTGCATATACAGAAAAATCTTTAGACAACATTATGGCATTAAACAAATTTCACCAACATGTAATTTATATTATAAAATTAGCAGTAGAATATTCATTATTAGTGAATACATAATTATACTGTCTTTCAGTTTGGTGTGCGTGTATGGCAGCATTAAGTCCAAGAGGAATATGTACACGGGCTAGTTGTCTTCCCCCAAAATGAGGAAAGCTGACGGTTTTCAGACCTAAACAGCCAGCATCCTCTCAAGTCACACATGTCTGGTCTCCTGTAAGCTGTCTTCTCCATCCCAACAAAAATAACTCATCTCTGAATTTTTCATTTGGTGTACAACAATTCCTGGCAACCAATGTGTACTCAAACCAAAATCGCTGAAGCGCAGCAATAGAGATGACTAAAAATTATATTGGAAGATAGGAATTATTTTTCTAATTCTTATTCCTATTATTCCCAAATTCTTAATATATATTCAAGAGTTTAAAAACCTACTGCTGATTTTAGGACAACTTTCGCCCAAATAGCTACTTTGGTGCCTGATGCCAAAGTTTGTGGTTACATAAATAAAACTGAAAATAAATACAAATCCCCTACGATGAATGTTATCACTATGTACATCTAAAATGTACCATTAAAATAGAATTTAAAAAAACCCTGAAAATATTTAAAATGAATCTAAATCTGCCCAGAATTTAAGCTACTTTTATCGGAAAAAAACATTCACGCATTCACTACACAAGTATGGCAACTATTAGCATGTGAATGGCAGCAATGAGTTAAATAAAAGTTCTGTACACTTATTTTCATAAACATACTAAGGAAAGGCTGCAAGTTTTGTAAGCATTTTACATAATTCGGCACACTGTTTCACCTAACTTTTCAATCCTGCAGACAATGAAACTGGAACTGAAGGTTTTAGAGCTACGATGACCTGGCGGTTCCATGTGTCACCTTTCTCTCTCCAGCTTCCCCTCCCAAGCCCCAGAAGTTCAGACAGTGGGGCAGAAGCACGGTTATTTCCCACCCAATAGTCCGTTAAGGACTACTGTGTACATTATTCAGAATAAAATGAACATAAGCACGTTACAGAGAACGCATGACTCTATGCAGCGTTCGAGTGGTGGCTTGTTCACGCCACTGGCCGGCCTCCTCGCACCACCCTCTCTCCCCGACGCCTTGCCTCCCCGCCACCGCAGGGGTCCTTCAGGGAAAACCTGACCCTGTGCTTCCTATGTGTGGACGTCCCGCGACCACAGACCTTGAGGTCCCTGTGCATGAGCCCTTTACTGTGCAGAAACTCTACTGCCTCCGCGATCTGCAGGAAGATGTGCAGACACACGCCCCGCTCCCGCTCCTCGAGCGTGCACCGCTGGTTCAACCAGTCTTTGAGGTTCTCCTTTCTGCACAGCTGCATCTGGATGTAAAGATACACCTTTGGCGAGCTGGGCTGCAGCTTCTCCGCAGTGTTCTTAGAGAGATCTAAACTCAGAGTGGTCGGTCTTGGAGGAGAGACAGACAAGGTGGCTTCTGAGGAAGACTTGCTGCTGGAGAGCTTGAAGGCAGTGAGTTTATTAGCACAGTGGTTGCCAACATGCACTCGGTTAGTTTTGGGTTCTTCCTTACTGGAGGCGTTATCACAGCCAGAATCCTCAAACACTATGGAAGAGGAGGTCTCCCTCGACCTTACGTAGGGAGAAGCTTCAGAAGGACAGAGTTCAAAGGAGTGTCCCTCGTCATTGCTGTCCGTGGTGCCGTCTTCCACGTCACAGTCTGTCAGGCAGCTGTCCTGCAGGTTGGCTGCACCCCCCGAGCCACTGCTGTCTCCGTGGTCCGCTCCCGACAACTCCAGGGGAGAGAACTGGCTCTCGGAGGAGCTTGTCTGGCCATGGGAAACCCCCACAGAAAAAGACCTGCTTCTCTGTGGCAAAGGAGCTATGATTTCTATATGTTCTTTTGTGGAGAATGGATCCATTGTGCGTATTTTAACGGATGGCACGTCCATTGGGCTAAGAGAGCTGAGGGGCCAGTCTGTGCTAAAAATGGGAGAAACACAAAGGGATGAGAGTGAATGTATGTTGATTAAGCTATTTGAGATGTGCCTTTTGTTTCAAAAGCTTCACCTAAAGTACAGCCGGTTACCAAATGACAAACAAAACAACATACATCAACTTCCAAAAAATCTTAATTTGGAAGACTAATTTATACTCAAAACAATTATCTGGGATGATCATGCCAGAGCAACCAAGGCCTTTCATGCAAAACACACAGCCCTGAAGGAGCACCGAGGACAGAATTCCTTGGTGGCTGTGATTCTGAAGTCCCTAAGTTATAGGAGCTCACAGCTCCATGAGACAAGGGTCACTTCCTCTGGTCCATCACTGCTATAAACTACCACTGGGGGACCTAACGGCCAGTGGGAACTCACCCCAGTCCCTGGCAGACAGTCTGTGCACCACCTCATGGCTCTTCTCAGGCGGCTTCACGGGGCCTCCTTCTCTACAGCTCACCCAGTTAACACGGAGAAGGCCTTTGAGCTGCCTAAGCCTATCTTTAACTGCAATTTTAAAACTACTTGAAAGGGAGTTGTGAATTGTTAAGTGTTAACTGCTAAGAGAAAAACTAAGTAAAAATTTAAAAATGGAGACAAATAGAAGGGGCATGGTGAATCCCTCAATCATAACCAGAGAAAACTACTGATCAATAATTTTTAAAAACCTCTGCTCTCAAAAACTACACTAAACCTCATTTATAAAATGGTTAGAGAGCTTTCTAAAACGTGATGAAACAGAAAATGTCCCTGCAGTATTTTTCTGAAGTTATAGAAATGATATCGTGTCCACAGAGCAAAAAGTTACCCTAACAGGAAATATCAGTTTTTAAGTCTATGTCTAACTAAGTTACCTTTCATCTTTCAGCCAGATTTCATCCATCTTTTCTTGCCACTTCTCTGGTGGTGCTTCCAGCCAGGCATTGAAATACCTCACAATTCCTGGGTGTTCAAGTTTGGCTAAGGCTTTAACTTCTCGCATCACCTTTTCCCGAGCCAATTCCCTGAAGCAAAGAAAGTAAGAAGATGCGGAAGGTTGTCCAAGGCTGAAGAAATATTTATATCCAGTAGTGATAAAAGAAAAATAAAATAAAATAAAATAAGATAAACATCTCCCTTGAAATTAGGAGTAGATGTGTTAGCCTGGGGCATAGTTTTTAAAAACCACAAGGTAAGTCCTGAATTTAAAAAAAACCACACATATAATTTAGTAATTTTTTCTGGTGGCCGGATTTCACTATGTTGTTCAGGCTGGCCTTGAACTCACTATGTAGCCCAGGCTGGCCTTGAACTTGTGGTGATCCTCTTGTTTCAGCCTCCTGAGTGCTGGATTACAGGTGTGCATCACCATGCCTGGTTTAGTAATTTTTTTCCTCTGGAAATAAATGCTACAAACACGTCTGCTTTTTTATTCAAATAAAGCTTTCTGGACTGATGAAAATGAGTCACCATAGACTCTTAAATGTTTGTAGATTAATAAATAGGAGGAGGAATAGGATAAGCAAAATATTCTGAAAAGAGAGCTTAGCATCCTGTCTCAGGATAATAAAGACTGCCCCAAAGTGCATAAACATCCTCACAGTATGTTAAGCAAATATGAAAAAGGAAAGCAAAGCATCTGGATTTTATTTTCTGCTTTGATAGCCTCTCTGATGGATTTAATCTCCCACTGTTTTAAACAACATAAATACATTATATCCTTTTCCCTCCCCAGGAGGATGTTGGCTGCTCTGATTTTTGCCCTCTGTGCTTCGTTGTTGATAATGTCCCTCTCTCTTAATCTAAGGATCCCGACACTTTTGAAAATTCTCCAGCTTCTAGATCCTGCCATTCAGTCACCAAATCCTATCAGCCCCGCCTTTCCGAGTTGCCCAGCTCACCCCTGTTTTAGGGCTGAACTGTGGCCCAGCAAGCCCTTCACACTCCCGACTCCTGGCCTTTTCTCAGCTCAGTCGTTTATACAGGGCAAGAGTCACCTCCATTTTGATCATCACATCTCTACTCAAAGACCAAGTGTCTACAGAATAAAGTCTGAACACCTGGCTTGGCATATAAGGTGCTGCAACTGATCCTTTCCATTCCCTCTCCATCCTCCCTGCCCTGTACCCCTGGCTCACCCTCTCCAGAACACTAGCCATTCCCAGCACCATCTCCACGTCTGAAGTTACTGTATGTCATATGGGAACGTCCTGAATTGTTAAGAATCAAAAGCAAGATCATATTTTTTAAGTAGATATAAAGTAATACTTAGCATTTAGACAGTAAAGTTACTTGGTAGCACTAAGAACCTAGTATTTGGAAGGTCAGAAACAATGTTCTCTCTGGTGACTATGGAGTACAGGTGTAAGAAGGATATTATGCCTACGGGATTAGATCACCTACTGCTAATCCCAAATTCACCAGAAGTACCACCCGTTACCTGTTGGGGAGCCGGATCCTCTTGATAGCATAATTGCAGTCATCTACTTTGTTTCTAGCTTCAAACACAACTCCAAAGCCCCCACGACCCATGCACTGAATTGGTTCAAAATCTGTCAGATATCTACAAAAAAGGGCAAAAAGTAAGTTTTAAAAAATTTTTCGATAGTTTTATAATTTGGTTTAATCTTATATTATTATACATACAAATGTATAAACTTAGTATCACAGAAATTATTTTCATAAAGAGTAACTTTGAATTCTGTTCATTACGTGCTTAGCTGTTATTTGTACTCACGAAGCAAACCTATTCTTACAAATTTCCTAGGGAAACAATTAAAAATAAAAAAAGCTTTGTTTAATTGGGAATTACTTGTCAATCATTTGTTGTTACAGTAATTGTATTTATCGTTACTGGTTTGTCCTAGCTGATACTTTGTATTATCTACCAAATGTCATATTCTTAGTTCTTAACCTTTTACTTTTTATTTTTATTTTTTTTGGATGCTGGGGATCGAACTCAGAGCTAGCAAGCGCTTTACCACTTGAGCTAGATCCCCAACCCATTAACCTTTTACTTTTTAATGGCATTTTGTACTCAAATAAAATATAGTCTTATTTCATTGCCTGTAAAATTTATGGAAAAATGTAATCAACTTTGTTACATTTAAGAACCATTTTAGCCAGAAGTCTTTCTAGGAAGCGAAGCGCCGCTGGCAAGGCTGCTTCCTGGGTCAGTCGGCGGCGGCGGCTACCGAAGGCGCCACCTGCCGCGCACAGCTGGACCTGCACGGTGCAGCCTGCTGCTCCCCTCCGCCGACCTCACCACCCCGCACTGCAGAGTCCAGGTGCTTCACACCTTCAGGTGGTTCACTCCGCCCCGAGGCTCTATCCTGCAGTTAATGTCCCTCATTCTGTTCCTTCGCCACCTCTGAAAGCTTTCCTGGACCCCTATCTCAAGGTTCCCAGAGCGCCATGCCCATGCAACTTTGAACCTGTTTAGACCTGACGTCAGTACTCTGCAGTCACCTGTATGTAGCTTGCCTGTCCCGGCGCCACTGTCCTGAGGGACCTCCGAGGGCTCCTTTTCTCTTCTTATGTCCAGAACCAGGTGGCTCCGGGCAGGAACTCCCGGCCTGATCAAAGGTCTAACAAACGTCTGTGACCAGCCGTGTGTGATTAGTAAGTGCCCCTTAGGAGAGACCTGCATTAGATGCTTTCTGGTGTCCCTCAGCAGGGCAAGTTTGTTACTTTATGACTTGCACACTCACACTAATCTAGTTGTTGTCTCAGCTGGTAGAGAGCGCGGAGTTAAGAAGGAGAAACAATAGACCCCAACCCTCCACGGGCCAATTACCTTCAGGGAGAAGGAAGAGTAACAATTTGTGTTCCTAAAATAGCTGGTGAATGTCCTCAGTACAGATCCATCTCCCTAAAGGCAAAAGGTCACAAACTTCATGCCCTACTGCTGGAGGGCAAATGAATTATCTTCCTGTATCACACCTTCTAAAACCAGTAACAGCAGACACTGACTCTAGACCTTACACATATGCACACCACCTCCTCTCAGGCAAAGCTGGGCTTTGGATCCAGGACCGAACCTGGAGTTCATGCTATTAATAGTGCCTAGGACATAACAGGTGCACATAAACATTAGGTAGCATTTTTACAGAAATCTTAACAGTATTAAAAAGCAATAGCTGCATGTCTCATATTAAATGAAGCTACACAAAAGTTGATTTATTTAGTTCAGTTCTAGAGCACAGTATTCTCACTCTCTGGACACCAGTCTTGCAAACTCATCTTGATTCACGGCGCCACGCTCTCTTGGCCCTGTCCAGCTGTCTACCTCTAACTGAAGATTCCAGGGTGACCTCATTTATGATGCCCTCTGAAATACCACAACCAGATTTCTTGCTAAGTTCCTGGCTTTTCTTCCTTGTGTTTCTGTTTTTCTCTATATTATCCTTCCCGTAGACTTCAAGCTTCCCCAGGACAGGCCCAGTCTCCTTGCTTCTCCTGAAGCCTAAATATCACCCTGCACACAGTCGTTCTGGGCAACAACAGGCCTCTGTGGTGTCCAAGCCGCAGGCAATCTTTGGTCCCGCTCCTTCTGTGTCTCCGTGTCTGCTGACGCCGACAGCCACGGAGGTACTAATGAGCATCTTCATTAAAGAGAGTATAGAAGTGGCCCTCGCCATTTGTTTGTCACCTAGTAAATTCTGCTTTGTTCGTGAAATTCACTGGTTTTACCTGTTCCCTGCCATCCTGAAGCAGCTGGCTTGACAGAAAGCATCAATTAATCCACACATCTACCAATTATTTTCAGTCTTTTCTATAATAAACTAATACCTTCAACGTTAAGCAGTAAAAGCCTGTGTCTTTTCCTTGCCCTTACGTCACTAGAGTGATAAGAAGTATGCTACTAAAATGACATAAAAGTAACTACAATCCATGAAGTATGAAAAAAGAACCATAGCACCATTTGCTCGACCACGCATCATCAAAGGGCATAGTTTATACTTGAGAGAGTGTAACAGATTTTCTACTTTTATTTTCAAATTACCTGAACTGCCTACTTTCAGCTAACCCACTTCTCTCTTCTGCTTTTCGATATGCTCTGTTCTATTAGTGCCCCCCTTCCCATTTATCTCCCATTCCAAACAGAATAAAAGATGAAATAAACAGCTGAGTATTAAGGAACACATCATACTCTAATAAATATAATAGTTACTATTTGATATTAAAGACAACTCCAGTACATGGTAGACTGGAATTCTAAATTTCGCTAACATTTCACTTTTATCCCTCTTAGAGATAAAACTAATAAATTTAAGATACTTGAGGATTAAGGCTGTTTTATTTATGCAGATGTTCACACATTAAGAAACGATCTTAGTTTAGAGGTCACTTCCTTGACGAAAATGGTAGCTATCAGAAGCTATAACATATACTAATATTTTGTAAAACTCTTACCGTGATACATATCCAGAATTTTTTATGTCATTCCAGCTACTGTCACTGGCTTCCCCACTTACAGAATCATATTTATTTTCAGTTTGACACTGAGTTTCAGATTCCTTCCTTTGCTGATAAAGTAGAAAACAAAATCACTGCCAGTACAAAGCTGATTTAGACAACAATTTTTGGTTATAACATGGCATTGAAAAATAAACAGTATTAACAAGAATAAAAGCATTATAGAGTTGGGGCTTGAGCTCAGTGCTTAGAGCGCTTGCCTAGCAAGCGCAAGGCCCTGAGTTTGAGCTCCAGCACCAAAAAAAAAAGAATAAAAGCATTATAGACCCTCAACATACAGCATTCCCTTTATTATATACAACAAAAAGTTTATCTTCCCATTGCTATTTCTTTAAACTTAGAGAGGATTTTGTTTATTATACAAGTATGTCACGTGTACAGACTAAGCATAATACATAATTAGATATAAAGAGAAAAGCCCATACATGTAAGTATGAATTCAGACTTCTTGATAAAACTAGAGTAATTTTTTTCTCCCAACCAATTCTTTAACAACTTTAAAAATGCTTTGGACAATAGGAAATTGGAATCTGGTAATGTCTCATTTACAATGTCTCTTCACTAATATCTTTACAAGGTTTTCCAGAGGATGTTAAAAATTATCCTGGTCAAAGAGAGTACGGTGGTTCATGTGTTCAGTCACTGATTCTCTCAACAAATCTTTTTACCGGCTCCGATTATGTGCCAGGCACCGAGTAAGAACTGGGGAGATGAAGGCAAACCCACAGACTGGCCTCTGTTCTTACACAGAGGCAAAGACAGAAATCAGGCATTCTGTCAACCATGACTGTAAGGGGAGGACAGGGTGTTCCCATGCAGATTAGGAGTTTAAGGAAGATTTCCCAGGGGACATGATGACTAATTTCAAATTTAAAGACGTGCAGGAGCATGTGAGAGGGAAGGGAGAAGAGCTGGGAACAAAGTTCAGAGACAAGGTCAGAGGAATAAATGCTATAAGGCTCCTTTAAGGAGAATGTGATCTAAGCTGGGTGTGATGGCGAATGCCTATAATCTCAGCACTCAGGAGGATCACCATGAGTTTGAGGCCAGGCTGGGCTACAGAGTGAATTCAAGGCCAGCCTGAACTACATAGTGAGACCCTATCAAAACATCAAAAAAGAAAAAAAAAAAAAAAGAAGGAGAGTGTGATGCACACGAGGGACTGAAAGATGTTCAGCATGGTGGCTGAGCACAGCAAGAGAGGAATAAGGGACAGGATGAGTGAAGGACGAGTAATGAGAGACAGGACACAGTTCATTCAGAACCACACACGTTCTAAGAAGGATGGACTTTATCCTAAAGCAACAAGAAAAAAACAACAAGAGTTAGTTATTAGAGATTTTTAAACCAAGAAATGCAGCTAAAGTTAGTCAGGTGTGGACACAGAAAGCAGCCGGAAGCAATTTTGGTAACTCAGGAGAGATGTGACAGTGTTTGCACTGGGATGTGGGGACTGGAACAGGGAGACGGGACAAGTGGGAAAATCTGATAGAAGGGGTGACTCTGAGGGAGAGAATGATTCTGGCTCCAGTGACTGCGAGAGAAAAGGCCACAGGAACATGCTGGGGCGCGGAGGGGAGCAGCACCATCTCTGAGGTGCGTGTAATCCCTACTACATAGTCCGTCTGGGGAAAGGAACTCGCAAACCTGCTTATGAGATGACTGCAGCTGCACGAGTAGGGGAGACTGTCCAGGGAGTCTGTGGAATGAACAGGAAGAGCAGCCCTGAGGTCTACCGATGTGACCAGGGGAGGCTGAGGTCCTGAGGGACCCACAGAAGCCGGGCCAGAAAGATCCAAAAGAGGCATTCGGCAGTGTCAAGCACAGAGGTTCAGTCAGACAGGGATGGACGGTGTCTGGGAGGTGAGGAGGCGGAAACAGAAGCACCGTCATCCTCACGGCCCACACATAAGAGAGTGGCCCTGGAGATTATAACGGAGCCGAAAACTACCTACAGCCTAGTATTTTTACTGTGCTTTTCTATGTCTAGATACACAAATGCCATGGTGCGCAAGTGTCTAGAGTACCACGCTGTACAGGTCTGTAGCTGCAGGGGCAAATGCTGCCCCACACAGCCCAGGTGTGCAGTGGGTCAGACCACCGAGGTCTACGACCTCTGTGCAGTCCTAAAACTGCTTCACGACACACTGCTCAGAACGCATCCCCATCAAAGAGCGGGGGGCGGGGAGGGGAGGGGAGTGGGAAAGAAAGCAGCAGCAAGATATACCATGTACAGGTACGAATTCCCTACGATGAATGTTATTATGTGTATCAAAAGGTACCACTGAAACACAATTAAAAAAATAAAGAAAATCAGGGGGCTGGGGATTTAGCTCAGTGAGTAGAGTGCTTGCCTTGCAAGCACAAGGGCCTGAGTTCGATCCCCGGCACCACAAAAAAAAAATAAAGAAAATCAGGGCATGATCCATTAAAATAAAGACTGTATCCTCATCATTAAGTGATACACGACGTTTAAGCAGCAATGATTTTATGGTAAAACTTACATTTATATTTACCCCCACATCCCATAATAACGTTTCCATACCACCAAAAGAAACGCTAGATTTTAAAGGTATCTTACTCTGTGAGGTTGAGGATGGAAAAGTCTGCGCACAATGAAAGTTGTTGCTACGATACAAAACAAAATGGTTCCAACTATTTCTTTCCACCAGTGTAAAAGGAGAACGGGATCCTTTTTGCGGATATTCTTGTAATTCGGGTTGTCAAAGAATCTGACTGTGATCTGTGTGCTCCGTTTGTTCCTTTCCCTCTTGTAGTATGGTAGATAATAACCGTTATCTTCAAAAACAAACACAAAAAGGGCTCGCTTTTTATTTCAAGGCAAACCAAAACAGGCCCATCTCTAATTGTTAAAATTATCTATTTTCCTAAGACTTACAACCATAATTTCTTTCTTTCTTTTTTTGGGGAGTGCTAGGGATCGAACTCAGGGCCTAGTGCTCTACCACCGAGCTAAATCCCCAACCCCCAAATATTCCTTTTGGAAAGTTTTATTTCCCAGCCAGGCAAGGTGGCACACGCCTGTAACCGCAGCACTTGAGAGGCCAAGGCCAGCCTGGGCTATGTAGTGAGTTCAAGGCCAGCCTGAACTACACAGCGAGACCCTGTCTCAAAAAAACAAACAAAAAAGTTTTATTTCTCTTCTTTAGTGCATTCAAGCATCTTCCTTTGCCTTATTTTTTCTTAAATACAGATATTTTCCCTTATGAGCATCTTAAATTTTCTTTATATTCAATAATAAAACTAGAAAAAAATTAAGGGCCACCTCATTCATTATCTCATGAATAATGAATTCAATCTTTTAAATAAGGAATTAGTATTCAATCTCCGAGATATTTTAAGCTTTCCATTCACTTAGGGTCAATAAAATACCAAATTTTACCATGAATCATTGTATCTGGCTGCAGGAAAACACCCTCATCACACTCTTGGGAGCAATTTAGGCTGGCAAAATAAGTCTGTTCCAGAAATCAGCCTTTTTTGTCTTCTGTTTTTTTTTTTTTTTTTTTGTGGTGCCGGGGATTGAACTCAGGGCCTTGTGCTTGCAAGGCAAGCACTCTAATCACTGAGCTAAATCCCCAGCCCCTTTGTCTTCTGTTTTATACTACATATGGGAAGGCTGTACAATTCTCTCTTACCTCGACTTCTGATCAACTTTAAATCAGTGTAGATCCTGTAATAAGTTTCCAGAGTACTAGTATCTAGGGTGACTAGGCTAACTGATGAGGAACTAACATGGATGTGAACACAAATACAAATAAGAGACAGCTGCAGATTTTGAGGAATATAAGTAATTTTTAGGTCATATTATACAATGAGAACATTTCTAAGCCTTTCTAAAAAAGGTCTCAGATGAAAGGAACATACTATAGTGATTAAAAATATTAGAATTGGATAAATTTTAATTATGTATTTTTTGTCTGATGTAGCTCTGCGGACTTTTTATTTATTATTATTATTTTTCTTTTTTCTGAGATGGGGGTCTCGCTATTTAATCCAGGCTGCCCTTGAACTCAGGGTTATCCTCCTGCCTCAGCCTCCCTAGTGCTAGGACTGCAGGACTATACCACCATGCCCAGCCCAGAGCTCAGCATATTTGATCTGGGAGTGATCAGACTTACCATATGGATACTGTAAGATTGAAAGTGCGCCATTACTGTATTCTTCATGAGAAAACTTATCGTTACTAAGACATTTGTCAAACTCATCAGACCCTACCAAGACAGGAGTTCTGGAAGGAGAATCTAAAAGAAAATAACAACATTTTAACTGTTATGACTTAGCGAAAATGCACATGCCGATTCACTGAATAAACTGATACTCAGCCACAGTTCAGTGCAATGATGTAAGTCAGACAAATGGCCCAAGGTTCTTGCCCTTGAAAAGTTCACAATCTTAAAAATAACTGGAGTCATTTATAGAAGCAATTAAAATATAATGTGACATATATAGTAAAAAAATACAAAAAAAGTAAAGATATTTGAAGAAGGTCATATGTGTCAAAGAATATGATACAATAGCCAGCTAATTTTTTTACCTATTCTTTTTTTATTATTTTTTAAAATTTTATTTTAGTGGTACATTTTAGATACACAAAATGAGAACATCATAGGGAATTTATACCTGTATGTGACATATCTTGCTGCTTTTTTTCCCATCCCCACAGTTAAGAGCTAAATGTTACTTTGCTATAGTCAGTGAACAGTTAAGAGTCTTTCTAAGTTGCATAGAGAAATAGTTTAACACTTATTTCTATGAAGCAATTGCTTTTTCTAAGAATGAATGTTCTAAATGTTAACTAAAATTTATTATTAACATCTGAAATACTTTCCCAATTTATTGGTAAGATATAAAGCATACAATAATTCTTATCTCTGCAATATTGAAAACTAGGCTAAAGACAGAATTAGGTTTCTAAATGTTTCAATAGTATTTATAAAGTTTACAATTCACTTACGAATTAAGGGCTTCCATTTGATGGTTGGCAAGGGAATAATTGCATTTCCACTAGATTCCAAGGCCTTGGGGCTTGTAGGGAATTTTTCTGAAATTCTGACTGATGACTGAAGATACAGCTGACCTCTGTACATTCCTGAATCAACAAAAACATTTTCAATCATGCAGTGATATTTTTAAAAGGTTTAATAAAATGTTAAAAGGTTTTTTTTTTTTTTTTTTTTTTGTGGTGCCGGGGATCGAACTCAGGGCCTTGTGCTTGCAAGGCAAGCACTCTAATCACTGAGCTAAATCCCTAGCCCCTGATTTAATAAAATTAGATTAATTCTAGTTATTTGAGTGTTACATAGCTCTTTTCAAAGAACGGTATCTGAAATACTCAAATATGATTGGCTAATTGACAAAAAAAGAGAGGAAAAGTACAAACAGGCCAATACAATGTTTCTCACTGAATAATACCACATTTTCAGTAATTACAAGGAAGTTGTTCTAATACAAAAATTTAAAAATTGGAGTCATCGTACTCTCATAAAATACATAAAGTATCATGTTTACTTCAACACCACATATACTAAAATAAATAATATATTGAAATAACCTTCTCCTTGAGAGTTTATCTAAACACCTATAATCCCAAGCTATAGTTAACAATTCAAATACTATCATAACACATGTGTGACCCCTATTCTCTCAAAGTCTGACTTTTCTTTTTTTTTCTTTTTTTTTTTTTTTGTGTTGGAGATCGATCAAAGTCTGACTTTTCATCGGGAAGCACATGATGAAGCTTACATAATTTTACAAGTATTTAATGACTCAAACCGATTCAAATAATTCAAGATTTTAAACATTTTATTATATTAAGAGTTTTTTCAATTGCCCAAAAGCACACCAGAATTTTGTTCTTCAGATCTGTTGTACAGATTCATTGGAAAAAAAAAAAAAAGTTTAAGAGAGTAGCGAACTAACACAGATGTGAATACAAATACTAATAAGAGACAGTTATAGACTTTGAGAATGTATAAGTAATTTTTAGGCCATACTATACAATGTGAACATTTCTAAGCCTTTCTAATAAAGGTCTCAGATGAAAAGAATACACTATAGTGATTAAAAATATTAGAATTGGATAAATGGAATAATAGCAGGATAGAAGTTTTAAGGCCAACTCAAACCAGTGAACGTATTCGGGAATCATATAAAATAGGCACTGCTGAAGTAGAAGGAATAACACAAGATTACAATCTAGAGATGATGTCAGTGTCTACTGTCACTAGGTAAGAGAAATCTACTCACCTAAGTACACACTGTTCTCCGTGGCTCCTCGGGCAGCTTCTACAATGTCTTCTTCATCTTCCAAAACTCCCTCATTAGATGCGTAACTTGTATCATCGAAGAGACTGATGGGGATGACCTCGCCATCCCTGAGCAACCAGGCAGATGCAATTGGAGTACAAAACTAAACCAAAAAGGAGACCAGATTGTAAATGATTTTAAATACAGTATTTATATAGTTTCAACTCATAAAATACCACTTCAAGGAAAGGGAAATAACAAAAATTAAAAATCACAAACCTCTTAAAGCACAAAGAATAAGTTAAGAATCCAACACACTGCCTATTTCCCTCCACAGGTGAGTGTGGACTAACTGGAAGAGGAGGAAACACGTTCAGAAATTCTCAGTGGTCTTAGGTACCTGGTACTCCCACTCCAGATGTCCTCCCTTCTTACTGAATGCCATAACCTTCCAATCAGCAACGGAGACTTTTATGACTGTGTCCTGCATGGTAGCTTCCCGTTCTTCTACATCTGAAATAATTTTAGACTCTTCTTTGTTTCCACTGGGCTTAAAGGTGCTTTCGATAAATCCGGCTCTAGTTTCCAGGTCTGGAATATACCGAAGTTCAAAGTGGCCAACACTGAAATTCCACCTTAAATTTACAAAGGTTTGTTTTAGAAATTTAGATTTAAACAAAGGGACCAAACAGCACGGAACTCTCCTAGACTGCAGAAGCAGACATTAAAATTTCATGATCAGGAAAAGACAGTGCCCAATTAACTTTCTAGAAAGGAGTTCTCTGCTGACTAACGCCACAAGGGGGCCCAGGAGAACTGTCCTGACCCTTCAGAAACAATGGTTCTGAGAGTTGTGGATGGAAGCAGACGTGTGCCAGATTTTCTCACAAAATTTAACAAATGTTCACAATGACAAACAAGAATGATTTTCTTAAAATACAATAAAGTCATCTTAAAATAAGCTGGCACGGAACCTGCGTTATCCCTTATCTGGGCACATTTCATTCAAGTGTAGAGAAATTGATATATCCCAATGAATCAAAGTAAAAGGCCAGGTGAATGTAGCCATTTTCGATTCCTAAGACAGCACAGCCAGAAGAGGCACTTGGTCAGCATCCCCACCCTGAAGGTCTCACCAGCGCAGCCCACAGTCAGATGTCTGCTAACTGAGCTGTGATGAGAATTTCCCCTTCCCACATTTTTGGTGTCCCTGCCCATACAGTGGTGGTAATATTTTCTCTGTAATTAGTGAACAAAAATAAATCACTTCGCTATTGACAGAGTAATATCTGTCATGCGGATATAAAATGGAGAATTTTGACATCTATTGAAAAAATACATATTTAAGAAGCACGGATCTGGGCCGCCTGCACCCTTCCCACTTGATAACTCCAAATTCTGTCAAGTTGCCCTTCTGTTCCTGTGGTGTCTGAGTGCCTGGTGAGCACTCAAGCTCGTAGAGAAACCAGATCCTACCAGGACAAAGAAGGTCAGGCCGTGCACAGGTGCAAAGCCCGACTCGGAGCCCAGGGAAGGGAGAAAGGTTTGGGAACAGTTTTCAGGAAAGACGGCTGAACTGTATTGCATCAGACTCGACAAAATCCGAAAGTCTGGCTCACTTTCAAAAGATAAAGATGGGATCGAAAGTTATTTTTACCCTATATGCAATATAAAACTGAAATGTTAGGTTTTAGAAATTGGGTACATGATAGAGAATCAGTGTACCTTATTTTTTAATCACATATTTAAATACAGAAGTTATATAAGGGGATCAATATTCGAATAAGGAAACAAAAATGATTAGGCTAAATAAATGATTTTAATGCTTTAGGGAAAGAGAGTAAGATGATTACTCTAAAATTGGGATAATGAGACGAACTATAAAAATGCTTTCTACACAGAGCTACAGAGTCAATCAGGCCTGGGCCTAAGGAAAACACATTAACTTTGTCTTAAGAGCTTTCTGCAGTCAAAGAACTTCCCTGAGGTTGCTATGAAGAATGTCATTAACCTAAGACCAAACCATGTGTCTCCTGGTTACCACATCCTGAAGCATATGGTGAGAAGTTCAGTCCAGCATTTAATAACCCTGAAGCCATTTTTAATTTAGGGCCCACATTTCTCTTAAAAGAATGGTGTCCTTTTAGGGCAACAAAAAAGTTTTTTTTTTTTGTTTTTTTTTTTTGGTGCTGGGGATCAGGGCAACAAAATAGTTCACAAAATCTCAAAATAAAAATCTGAAGACTCCGGTCTTAGGGCTCCTCCTAAGACCCCCTCTAAATAACACCAACAGTGACACTCCCTGTATGCGTACTTCTCATTGCCGCTCCGGGGCCCGACAGCCCGAACCGTTTTCTGGGTGCGCTGTAGAAGCAGGATGTCCTCTTCCTCTTCCATCTCATCACTGTCCCACCGGCGACAGCCCAGGGCAGAGCAGATGTACCTCACCTGCACAGAGAGGCTAAAATCAGCATGGGGCACAAGTCACAGGAGGTCAGAGACGTCACACAAAGGTCCACAATCTTTAAAAAGTTAAAAGGAAGTTAAAGAGATATCTAAGGTGCACCCCAGTAATAAGAATACAAAATAAACTGGACAATTTAGAACCGTGTAAGTCATAAACATATTTATTTCAGGAAATGATTTTAAGGATTTGACAATTTTAATCTTACTTTGGGGTTTTCCAAGGAGCATACAAAAAGAAATGGAGAACCACTTGTGATACCCTAACATTACCATTAAAATTCCACGTGAGTTAAAAAAATCGACTTCAGAATTCCATACAACAGAGGTATTTATTTTTTCTTTTCTTATTTTTGGTGCCAGAGATCGAACTCAGGGCCTTGCACTTGCTAGGCAAGCACCCTAGCCACTCAGCAAAATCCCAGCCCTATTTTTAAAAAACTTAAACCTTTTCTAACAGCTTTCATACTTAAAAATCTCTTTGAAGCCAGGCATGGTGGCACACACCTGTAAACCCAGCACTCAGGAGGCAGAGGCTGAGGCAGGAAAGCGCTGTGAGCTCGAGGCCAGCCTGGACTACACAGTGAGCTCAAGGCTGGCCTGAACTACATTGTGAGACCCTGTCTAAAAAAGAAAAGGGAAAAAGTACCCGTCACAGTAGACCACATTAACTCTCTTCCTCCTGCTATTCTTGGCTCTGCTGTTTATTCTTATCTTACATAGATTTTAGTTTCTCTTTTCTACCTCACAGTTCTGTTATGAAAACAAACGCTATTCTCGGGGGAAAATTGTTTATAATAAGACTCAACCACTAATAATGTGGCTTAAGAAATTTTCTTCTATCCCCATTTACTCAAACTTCTCTGAAATAAATTTTCACTCACCTTTCCACTGTATGCACTGAGTCCATATGTAGTGAGAGATTTTCCTCCAACCAAAACGACATCATCTCCAAATTTGTAAGACGACTCAAGAAGGGATTCAACTGTGAAAGGAACAGCTTCCATGCTCTCCCGGTCTCGGTCCCACTGGAAGAGGTCTCCGTCCAGGGAAGGAATGATCATCTTATTCCCAAATACCTGAAACGGAAGGAAGCTTTTACGAAGGCCGTAACTTTAGGAGTAACAACTAAGAGCTGGCAGCTCGAGACTGATGTAGTGCAGCCTCCTCCTGAGTGCCACATAAAGCAGCGCAGTCCATCAACCCAAAGTACTTTACAACTTCCAACGCTCCCAGGGCCTACATGTAACAGGCTACTTCGGTTTTTTTCAAATTCTGCCAAGGACTAAGAAGGTGTCAAACGATAGGTGAGTTACCAAAGACAGTTTGAGGACCCAGGGAGGTCAAGAACAGGTTGCCGCAGGAGCCTTAGACCCATTAATATGTTCACATGCTGCATGCTTTTCTAGTAAATGGATGATAAATGCAGTATTTTGGGAGTCTGTTTTACCCAAGCCAATTACTGCCACAGACTCTGATCCCAGGAACACAGGTTTGGAGACGCTGATTCACGCAGGATCCCATTCCTGCTTCTACATGGTCTCAAGTGTGCTAGGAGGCAGGTGCCTGGTAACTAAGCTGACTGGCTGCTTTGTGTTCTCAGTCATCCTTCCTTCTCTGAACAATGCTTATGCAGGGCCACCTATGTGCCAGGCAGAGTCTGGTGGCTGGGAGAAACAAGCTGGCCAGACAAGTGAACAACTACTCTTCTTGAGGAGCTTAAATGCTGATGTCAGGAGACAAACAACATAATAAATAAGATAGAGTATGTTAAAGGGATGTGTCATGGGGAAAGAATTCGAACAAGGCAAAGAGGGACTGGAACACGTTTGGGGTAAGGTGAGGAGGGGCCTGTCAGTAAAGAGTCCAGGTGGACCCTACTGGTGAAGACCTGAATAGGAGACAGTTAACCAAGCAGATGACTGGGGAGCAGGTGGGGAGGTGGTGGGGGGGCAGGGAGTGGGTGGAAGGCGAGGGGTCCCCTGACAGCAGTGCGGGCCATGAAGGTGGGACAAAAGGAGAAGGCAAAGCAGCAGGGCTTGTCCCTGACAGTATGAGTCAAAGCACCGAGTCCAGGGTGACTCCGAGATTCCTGCTCAAGAAGATCTTGCTTTCTAGAGTTTCAGTACATGTCTTTTTGACACTGACCTTTGTCACTTAAAATAAAAAAGTCTGATTCACTTTACTCAATGACGCAAACTCTGTTCTCATCATCCAGGCTGAAAACTTTGGGAAAATGGGACTACGAAAGAGGTAAAGTTAAAAAATAATAAAAATAACCTGCAAACAAAGGATGACCTTGAATTTTTTCAAGATAAAATTTCTCTACATACTTCTTTTGTTACTTAAGCAGCAGAATACTTTCTTTAAAGCTACTTCCTTGAAAACTCCCAAACAGACACTCAGAGTTCTAATGTGGTCCTCAACTCACACTCTCCCCTTTTCCTACATTTATCCCAAACCCCGGGGTTCTGGAATACAGGCCAAAAACCACTATTCTAAGTCACTTCTTTCTTTCATATCCTAGTTCATATCCATACTATCTCTACCCTGAACTACTGTAACAGACCCTGTATAGTTCTTAAGTGGAAATTTCCTCAATCTAAGCTCTGAGTATCTTCTGGATTAATCACTCTCAGAGTTAAGCTTATTATGATACTATTCAAAATCTTCAATGGCTCTCTTCTTACTAAAGACCCCAAATCTTAAGACTCAGAATCCTTTAGAGGACATTCAAAGTTCTCTAAATATGACCTCAAACCACCTTCCTATCCCTGTCTTTCAGCTGTCCCTACAGGGGCAGACATCGGGCCACTTAAGAACGGTACAGGGGCTGTTACAATAGTTCAGGCTAGTGACAGTATGGATATGAACTAGAATATGAAAGAAATGAACTTAAACATTTAGTGCAGGAAACAAATTTAAACAATTAGGTTTAGTGTAAATCTAAGAAATGTTTGACAGCATGTTCACTAACAGGAATCTTCCCATTCAGTAATACTGTACTTTTTGTGGTAACTAAAGCTGAGACAATATTCTCAAAAACTGTGTCCACTGTACATGTAAGGAATATTTATTTACCAGGCCCAGTATGTTCACATATTTGCGTTTGTACAGTGGCTACTGTAATCCACTCAAACCCGTGGCCTGGATTTTAACTGCTCACCGAAAGGAAGCGCAGCCTCTCAGGGAAATGGGGTGATTCTGGGGCAGGGACAGTTGCAGGATAAGCACCTTATTATCTCCCCCAAAAAGTATGAGCTCAAAAAGGACAGGGACAGGCCACTGGCCAAATCTGGGACAATTTAAACACCAGAATAATTAAGTACTGATTTTAAAAAAATAGGAATTCTAGAGTCCACAGCAACAACAACAACAACAACAAAAGGATAAAATAAGCAGTAAAAGGAGAAGGGAGAGCAGGAGCTGGAAATATTAGCAGTCTGCTACCATCACAATAAAGACTGGCCCACACAAGAATCAGCAGTGGTGAAGAAATTTTGAAGAGTAGGATTTTTGCACGGTCTTTAAGTATCTTCCTGCTGACTGCTTATCAGTTGTAAGAAATTAAAATAGAACAATAACCCTGTAGTGGAGAACTCAGACGGTATCTTGACAGATCAAAATGAACACTATCGATCAATGAGTGATAGACATGACACCCTGATAGGGGTCACAACTCCACGTGGGTCGTCTTCCAGCCAAGACTGTACCGCATCTGAGCCTAATCACAAAGAAATGTCAAACAAGCACAAGATGATGAATTTTTTTTTTTAATAAAAGGGTAGAGACTGCATTCTTCAAAAGTGTCAATGTTAAAAAAGGCTAACATGTCAAATAAATGCAGTACCTGACGCTGGAGCAGACACTGCTGGTGCAGGAGGCTATAAGGCCATTATTATGTCAAATGGCAGAGCGCAAATGTAGGATGTATCGTATGATATAAATTGATGAAGCTGATAACCACTCTGTAGTTTTATAAGAGAATATCTCTATTAGGAGACACACACATACATTGATGTTTATTTAACTCATCCTCGAGTGCTTCACAAAAACAAGTGTGGGGGAGGACTGAGGGAGCCCAAGAATGAGCACACAGCACAGTGCTGGCGTTGAAATGATGAAGCATACAAACAGGCTGAGGGAGGTACAGCGGGTCTATAAGGGTCCTCTGTTTCTTTGGTACCATTTTTATTTCTACAATCTTCTGTGGTTTGAATTTATTTTCAAGATTGACGTTTCAATGAAAAGAAGAGTACTCAAGAATCTTTCAGAAGCTCTATTGTTGAACGTAGATCACTGTGCCATTAGACAGAATGTTCATCTTAATTCTGGGCATTCAAAGCTTTCTTTTTTTGTTTGTTTTTTGAGACAGAATCTTGCTGTGTAGTTCAGGCTGGCCTTGAACTCAGTACGTAGCCCAGGCTGGCCCTGAACTCGAAGCAATCCTTCTGCCTCAGTCTCCCGAGTGCTAGGATTAAAGGCGTGCAGATCCACGCCTGGCTCTGGGCATTTAAAGCTTGCTTTCTCTCTCTCTCTCTCTCTCTCTCTGTGGCAGTACAGGGGATTGAACCCAGGGCCTTCACACTGAGCTATCTCCCCACTCATTTTATTTTTTATTTTGAGACAATGTCTGATTAAATTGCGAAGGGGGTCAAATTTTTGATCTTCCTGTCTCAGTCTCCCAGAGTGCTAGGATTACATTTATGTACCACATATTACTTACTCTTTAAGGAAACACTTTTGATCTTTTGTAAATTGTCAAATAGACATTTGTACGTATTGCACCTAATAGTAGCTTGAGTTTTAACATTGCTATTTTATTCTTTACCTTCTTGTACCTCTTGATTACAGATAACAGGCATTATTTTAAAAATTTCAAACTTTTATCTTGTAAATGTGGAACCTGAAGTTGCCACTAAAACAAATTTGGGTCACAGTATGCATATTTAACAATAATGCATGAGGTTTTTTTGGGGTGGTGGTGCTGACGATCAAACTCAGGTTCTTGTGCTTGTATTGAACAGGAACAATACATACTACTTAGCTAACACGATCTCTCCCATTTTGAGTTACGTATCACTTTTTAAAAAATCTAGTTTTACAGGTCTCTACCTTCCATATTTATTGCAACAGTAGGTTTAAATCATGATAAAGCTAAAAAGTAGGTAGTTCAAGTGTATGATCACCTCGACAGTAATATTAGGTTAAGTATAAACAGAGAAAGCAAGTGTACATACTAAAAGAAACTTAGTGGCTCTGTAGCAAACAGCATTTATTTTGACCTGTTTCTTCTTCCATTAAAAATTCCTGTTCTCCTAAAGCAGCTGCAACTTCTTTGGGAACATAATAGCTCCTATGTGTAAAAGCAAGGGTCAAGCTAATGCGGACTAAAATTCATTTTTACTTTGAATATGATCTATATACCTCCAAAACAAACAAACACTTAAATTCAAAAAATATAGTTTGGGCCAGGTGTGGTGGCACACACCTGTAGTCTCAGCACTAGGGAGACTGAGGCAGGGGGATCACAAGTTCAATTCTGACTGGAAAGCCTAGTCAGACCCTGTCTCAAAATAAAAAGTAAAAAGGACTGGGGTGGTGGGTATGGCTCAGTAGTACAATCCATGGACTCAATCCCCAGTACCATGGGGAAAAAAAATACATTTTAAACAACCAAGAAGGTTTGTTATGATTGACCATATTGAGAAAATTGTTGTATTTTACAAATTAAATCTTCAACAGCATTAATGGAATAAGTGCAAAACGGAAAAACAAAGAACTGTGATTCAATATTGAATCATCATGTCATGTTTCTGGATTCTGATTTTGAAAGTTCACTTTTAAACAGCTGCTCTTCTCTAATTGGCTGCTTATGAGTCATACACGCGGCTGCTGACCTTTGCACCGATCTTTGAAAAATCTTTCAGGCTGCATATGTGAAAGCAGATGGTGTTTTTTCCTTGAGAGCTGGAGAAGCAATATATATGCACGCAGTCAGGTAGAGAGATGACATCACCCCTCACAATAGCATTACCTCACCCCTGAGCGAAGGAATGAGTCACCCAGTCAGCTGCAAATCTCTTGGTAGAAAAAAATGTAGGTTATGGTGATGTGTTTTCACATTCCACTGATTTGTCCAAGGAAGCAGCGATTTGTTCTGATTTGCTGTTCTGCATCTCAAACTAGTTATGGGACCTGCTTTTCCCTTCAGTCATTTAAAAAAGCATACATTCTTCCTATTTTATATATATTTCCTCTATTTGTTTTCTGTCATACATAATTTTAAAATAAAAGGCCTGTCATATTGGCTAGCAGATTTAGTACTAAAGATCTAGTCTTTATCTGGGCAATTAGCAAGCCGTTTAGTAAAGTAATTTGATTTCTGTTCTGAAAACTCTAAGTGGTATGGTGAATACCAGTGGCACATGTTATCAAGGACTGCTATCTGAAATTAGAATGTGAAAATAGTGATGGATTTCAATATTTCAGTTGAAAAAAACACTACTACTAAAACAAATACCATAAGCAATAAAAAACAAAAGTTCCTCCAGCTATACAAATTACTTTTTCCTTTCGCTCTTCCTTTTCTAATGCAACCAACTCCCCTCCCCCATATTCATACACACACTTTTGGGAAGGGGTACATTTTACTATGAGAAAAGCCAAACAGAAAATGTACAGACCAATATAGTAACCTCCATGTTTCTATCATCTAGCTTCAATAACTATCAACATTTTGCCAATTATTTCATCTATCTCTATTCTTCTACTATAATTACTCATTTATTAAAGGCATTTAATATTCAAATTTCCCTGATTGTCTCAATGATCAACTTTTCACTGAATCCCAAATCTACATTTTACATTTGATCCCCCAATAAGGCCACTTTCACCCCATTTTTCATGCACTGATTTACTCGAGAAACACAATTGTTCTATAGAATGTTCCACTCCAGATGTGGCTTTTAACTTGTTCCTTTAGTGCCTGTATTTTCTGAAAAGTACAATCAGACCAGGATCTTTGATGAGATGTAAGTCCAAAGTAATTTTTTTGGACAAGAATACCACATAGCTAGTGCTGTATACTTCCTGTTACATTAGGGGTCTGTCACCAAATCCCATGGCTGTCCGCTGTCTTGTTAAGTTTTATTGAAATACAGCCACACATTCCATATACTCATTCATTTGCACATTACCTATGACTACTTTTGTGCTGCAACTGCAGAGTTTATTAGTTGCTGCACAGACCCTCTGGCCCTCAAAGCCTAAGATGTCTACTACCAGGCCCTTTCACAAAGTCTGGTGACCAGTGTGCTGTATCATATTATGAGGCACACAGTGCTTGGCTGCGTGCAGTTTTCGGTTTATTCGAAATTTCTTGCTGGGCGTGGTGAGGCATGCCTACAATTCTGGCTACTTGGGAGGCTGAGGGAGGATTTCAAGTTTGAGGCCAGCCTGGGCAACAGGGTGAGACCCTGTCTCAAAATAAAATTTTTTTAAAAGCTTAGACGTTACCTTAGCACCAGAATGCTTGCCTAGTATGCATGAAGCCCTGGGTTCAAACCCCAGTACCAAAAAAAAAAAAAAAAAAAAAATCAGTCCTAAAATTCTTTGATTAGGGTTGGGGATTTAGCTCAAGTGGTAGGGCTCTTGCCTAGCCAAGTGCAAGGCCCTGAGTTTGATCCCCATCATCCACCCCCAACAAATTCTTTGATTAGAACACAGAAGTTCTGAAGGATCATAAAGGATTTCAACAACACTACAGGGACATTAAGAAGCATTTGTTAATATATTTTAATTTCTTCAAAAATTATATACTATGGGTAGGACACAAAATGGTAATTTAATCAAAATAAACAACTACACTATTAGATGCCAGAAATATTGGTAACTTTAACAACAACAAAAAAAAGATGGTCCAATATTGCTGTAAGGCAGCAATACTGTTTTTATTTCCTTATAAACACTAAAATTACTGCGATGGGGAAGATAAAGGGAAAACTGCTCAAAGTAAGGAGTCCCTTGCTTCTGAATCATACCTGAAGGACTAGGGGAAAGTGTGGTTAACAACTAGTTAGATGATGTAACAGGAGAGGTTATAGTATCTTTCAGCAGACTCGGTTATCAGTCAGAACTCACCCCAAGTGACATGTTTAAAAGGAAACAGAAGGGAAAAAAACCTGAAAATGATTTGGTGTTTATTATCTTCAAGGACTGTGAATGACTTAACCCCAGAACAAAGAAATACCAAGTAGATAATAAATGTTTAATACCCTTTCGTTAATTTGTCAACTTACAAAATACCTCAAGGAAAACTACCAGACTAGCTTTTTAAGCATAACTTTCACATTCATAATAAAAAAAAAAATCTCTGCCTTCACTTAGACTAATTGACATTTATGAAGTAGGGAAAGAAAGAAAGAGAGACAGAGAGAGGGAGGGAGAAAGAAAAGATCCACTTCCTAAAAAATAGGGCTAAGTCAGTGTCTCATTTGGCAGCATGCATGCTAGAATAAATTAATTTGGTTCCTAGAATTGCTTTCAGTCACGCTAAGGGATTAATAAAATTAAACCAAAGAAAAGCAATTAAACTAAGCAATTATTTAAATATTGTCTGGCCACATAATTGACAGTCACTCTTCAAAATAAACCACCATCTTAAATGACACAGACACACTCAAGATGCACTACTTAATGTACAAAGGAAAACAATGTAAGACGATTTGGATAACTTTCAGCTTAAATTAGAGACTCTTTAATAGACTGCAGCTACTTTTACAATAAAGCAGTACTCAAAGACTGGACTGGACAAAGCAGCAACCATGAAAGGCACCCTCATTTTGAGGCCACCCGCCTTTCTACGGCCACCGTAGCAGCTGAGATGGATCCAGGCTGCTACGGGCAGGGAGAAGGATGCAGAGTGCCAGCATCACAGCTGTTTGTTTCTGCACCTGTCTGAAACAGAAGGGGGCGTCCCCTGGGGAGGAGCCAACCTGAAATAAAACAAAACCCCAAATTCTAAGTATAGACATACGGAAGAGTTGTTTGTTCTTTTTGTTTGTTTGTTTTTTGAGACAGGGTCTTGCTATGTAGCCCAGGCTGGTCTTGAACTTGAGGTGACCCTTCTGACTCAGCCTCCTGAGTGCACTATGATGCCTGGCAAATTGTTTTTTTTTTTTTTAAGGAGGAAATAAAAGTCACTTTAGTAGAGAAGAAAAACAGAAAACAAATACATGGTATCTCTGAATAATGAAAAGGTAATGTATTCATCTAACTACAAATTAGTTAATTATGTATATATAAGTTATAATATTCTTTATGAAGGCATTCTAAATAAAGACAGGAAAACTCTTTATTTATAAATGTGTTCCCAGATAGGGAGAAGTAGATAGTCCAAGGATATTTTATCTATTTAGACTTGGAGTGTGACCAAAGGCCACCTGGAGACTCTCATGAAAAAATTATGATGCTAATAAGTTACGAAACAAAACTTTAAGACAATGAACGAGAAACCACAGCCAAATCTCCTTAGTGCTTTTTCAAGGTTGAATCTGTATGTAAATTACCAGAGGAAAGCAAATCATATTTCACCTCAGGAGGTCCGTCTGAAAATTAAAAGCAAAATTCTTAGTGACTATTAACTGTCAGAAATATTAGGCTTAGTGCCTGGATCACATCTGTTACAGCTCACACAGTGAGTCTCAGGTGCATTGGTCTAACACACAGGTACACACGCGCGCACACACGCACACACAGGCACACGCACACAGGTACACACACACAGACACACGCACACCCGATAGCTTTGGCTTGGTTTTTGGTTTTACATCAATAGTCTTTTGAGGAAGTTTGCAGATACCCTGTCAACAGGAAACAGCAGCAAATAAGATCTGAGCCCCAAGGCGGCCCCACCTTCCTGCAGCACGAAGTTCATTCCAAACAGAATGCAAAATGCTTGTTCTTAATGGAACCGTCAATCTCCTTTTTCCACCAGGAATTTTCACTGACTTAATCAAAACACCACTAAAGCAATGTATTTTTGGATCAGAAAAGGTTAAAGACAACATCAAAGCATGCCAGGAGGCAAAAAGATATGCATCTAGTAATAATCTATGAGTTTGTGCTGTTTTTTTTTTTAAAGTCGTAAATGTGGTAAAAGGGGAAGTTCAAAAATTTCTCTAGATAATTTGGGTGTTTAAAGTACTTGACAGTATGTGATTCCTTAACTCAGAACAATTAGCTTTAGTCCAACCTCATAATTTTACAGAGAAGGAAATTTAATCTCTACAGGCTTAGAAAGTCATTTCAAATAGCAAGTTAATGGTGGAATCATGACTAGTACCAACAGTCCCAAATTCAAATCCCTCTTCCACAATACTACACAGCCAGAAAAGTTCTTGGGCTGCTTTTTAATTCTTTTTAGCAAATGTACATTTGATCTATACTCAATTCCTCAATCAAGAACTTAAAAATGCCTATACACTCTATCAAATCTTTTAGCTTCTCCTAGTTAGATTAAAAAGTAATTTTAATAATTGCTGTACAGAGAATACAACTTCTCTGGTCTTTTGAATTACATCTCTTTCATCTTCATACCACTCTTGATGAAGCTGGGAGAAACTGACATTCCAATACAGGAGCACTGGATGGAGGCAGGCATCTATTTATTAATGCCCGGGAGACACCGGCTTTACGTCCATTCAATTCTTTCTGCCATCAACCAATGAATGGGTAAAGAAGACGTGTTTTTTTTTTTTATACAATGGAGTACTACTCTGCCATAAAGAAAGATAAGCTTGAGACATTTCTAGGTAAATGGATGCACCTTGAGACCACACTCTCAAGTGAAATAAATCGGACACACATGTTTAAATACCGCATTCTCTGATGTAAGAAACTGAAAGTGTAAGTAAGGATCAAAATATATACTATATATCGGGAAAAGGGAAGAAAATGTTCAAATGAGAAGGGGGAAAACGGAGGGAGGAGGAGAAAAGGAAGGGAGAGACAAGAAAAAAATGATAGAAGGAAAAATATGGAAACAAAGCTTTTGTAAATAAAGAGGGGAAGAGGGGGTGAAGGGAGGGGAGGGGAATGGGGAAAAAAGCAGCAGCAAGATACATCATGTACAGGTACAAATTCTCTATGATGAATGTGATCATTATGTATATCTAAACTGTACCACTAAAAAAATTGTGCCAGCTGTAACCACCCTCCTTCCTATACAATCTTTTCCACCCAAGCACTGGGTTTTAGACCAGAACATGAACTACTTCGGTTCACAAACTTAATTCTTTACATGATTCTGGTTGCAAACCGAGTTGGATGAGAACCGAATCAAATTCAAAGTTAGGCTCAATTTGACATTAAAGGGCAATTTGATTTGGTTCTTGTCCTATTCAGCTTGTGACCAGAATCATGGAGAGAATTAAGTTCCTGAACTGAGGCACCGCTGTACTGTGAACATCAGAAAGCTTCATAAAAGCCGGCATGAGGTGCACTTAGAAAGATTCTAGTATTCTATGAATCGGCACAGCTAAAATGGTGGGTTTTGATCTTCCTTGTGAAGTATTTTCCCAACTTCCAAATATAATGTCTGCGTGCTCTGTAGTACTTACCTTGTGAGTAACAGGTGACTCAAGCTCACAATACATTCCCCTCTTCTTGCTAATATGTTTACAATCTCACGGATACTATTTTTTTTTAAAGAAACATGGAAAAGATTTATTAGAGGTGAAGTACAGAGCGTACTCAAGAGTGGAGTGCGGGTGCTTAGAGGAACGAGGTACCCAAATATTATCTCCCTCATATCCTAGATTAGTAATTCTCAGAGTGTGGCTTGTGGGCTCTTTGAGGACTGCAGAGGGTCAAGCAGTTTCCACAATGAGATGTCACTGGCCTTTTCACTCTGCTTTTATTTGCACTGATATAAGAAGAAAAACAGATGACTACACTTAAGAGTTTCTTGACGAAGCGGCAAACATGATGAATTTTACTAAATCTTGACCCTGAGTATATACCATTTACTATGTGATGACTAATTAGGAAGTGTAAACTGAAGCACCCCTTGAGCAAAAGCACCTTTGGGACTGACATGAGCTGAACTAGCTGCTTTGTTCATGAGGCTCCATTTTTACTGAAAAAATCAACTGAGAAAAACTGTGGTTATGAGAGTCGGGTATGCGGCAGACATTTTCTCAGAAAGGAACAAAGTGGATTTCTTACTTCAAAGAAAACAACAGCATTTGTGATAAAATGCAAGTTTTCAAGTAAAAATGAGCATTCTGGAAGCTCAGATCTTCCCAGGTAAGCCTGACAGCTTTCCAGTAAGTACAGACTTTCTGGGCTTTAGGGCAGAGGCCAGTGATAGAGCAACTGCTTCGTGTGGGTGAGGTCCTGGGTTCTATCCCAAGCAAACATGCACACACACAAGCCCACACCAAAAAGGCTGTAGACAAAATCAGCAATGACAGAAACAAAGGCGATATATTTTTTATTTTTATTTTACTATTTATTTACTTAGAGACAGGCTCCCGCTATGTAGTTCAGGCTGCCCCTGAACTCACCATGTAGATCAGCCTGGCCACAGGACTCACAGCAATCCTCCTGCCTCAGCGCCCCGAGTGCTGGGATTACAGTGCCGCCACACCTGGCTCAATTTTTAAAACAGTCTACAATATTACAGGTTGAGCAGATGTGCAAACATGTCAACATTTGGAAGATCAATGTAACTCAGTAAATCCGTATTTTCTAAATGTCAGAAATCATGCAGTAAGTCAAGACAAGGATGCTAATCAGCAGAGTACAGAACGTTCATTGCTGTGGTTTCGGAGCCACGGTGCAACTAACCTTTAAGAAACTTCTACTTGCTTCACAGTGGTGATCATTTTACTGTTTAACTTACTATTTTCTATGACCTCTTTCAGTGATCTCTTGTTTGAAGTGTCCTCTATCCCACCCACCCACTACCACAGATGATCTGGATAGAAGGCTTTGAAATGCTGACTGCAAGCACATTTAAAAGGTTTATTGTGCATCTCTACAGTAATAAATGAAAAAGTCTTTAGCTATTTTTCATGCAAAACAATTGAGATCTCTTTATATTATTTAGACTGTAATTTTCTACTTCACAGAAAAAATGTCTAGACATTGGATCTGTGACAACATGAGAAGTTCACTGGATTTTACGGTTGCCTCAAGTTCTTGGGCTTGGTGGTGCCTGCCTGTAATCCTAGGATTCTAGGAAGCTGAGGCAGGAAGATCGCAAGTTTGAGCCCGGCCTGAGCAACTTAGCAAGACCCCATCTTAAAAAATAAAAGAGGGCTGGGGATGCAGCTCAGTGCGGAGGCCTTTGGTTCAGTCCCCAGTACCACAAAAACAAAAAACACAGTTCAGATAGTTGCTGTTTGTAAGAAAACCATTGAGTGTGACTAGCCACTTATAATTTAAACACATTCAACAGCACCTGGGTTATTACAATTATTTCCATTCTACTTTGTCATACCATGCAAAGTATCTTTGTGTATATGCATGTGCGCGCATGCCCACATGTATGTTTGCAAACACACTCATGCTTGGCACCACTACAACACACCAAACAATTACCTCAGATGTAAGCAGCTTATGATCTTCTCATTTTTGCTGATCTTTTATGTCTAGTTTAGAAACAAAGCAAAACATGCAAACCCAAGCATAATTCTAAGCAGAAGACAAAAAAACCCCAAAATTTACCTGGAGCAGCAATTCGTTTTAGTATCATTCAGAAAATGTGAACTCTAATTCAAAATTTTTGAAGTAATTTAAAGTTGAATTTCTCAGCAGCTCACTATTTTCAACAGTTCTTTCGGTGCACTCCTGACACACAGCAGGCACTGTGAAGTCTAGTCAGGGGCCGCGCCCAGCACAGGGGCAGGTCTGGCCGCTCCGGCCTGTCAGCACTCGGCCGCGGGCGGTGGACAAGAGCTCAGGCTGCGCTTACTGGCTGGCACGCACGCACACACACGCACGCACACAGTCAGCGTTCGGAGTCCTGTTACAGACAGCCGCTCTGTCATTTGCAAGCTCTATCAGCGCCACTCGGGCACCCTCAAACCTCTCACTGTGTCTGTCTTTTCCAAACTTAGCTCCAGTAAGAAGCTTTTCAAAGAAAAAGACTGATGATGAAATAAGAGACTATGGTAGGGAGTTTACTACAGGAACAACCCAGTATGGTGGAAAGAAGGCCGAGGGCGTTCTAGAAAATAGGTGGCTTCTTAAATGGCGGCAGTCACAAGTCAAAAGATGGACTGATTTTTTAGATGATTTAAACAGAATAAAGCTCCAGAGAAGGAGACTTAATCCATCAGAGTCAAGACTTTAGGGAAGGAAAATAAGCTTTCTTCTTTTAACCTTCCCTCGGTGATTCCCACTTTATTGACGAAGACATCAAAGTCGAGAGGGGCTAAGTCACATGCCAGAGCAGTGTTGGAAGCAAGGGCTCCGGAGCTCTGTGCTTGCTCCCCTCTGCCCTTCTACAGCTCAGAACTAGCAAGTACACATTATCTGCAAATAATCAAATTCATCTAGAATTACATTCCAAGAAAATTTCAGGTGGGTTATGCTTACGATTAGGATGTATACTTGAGAATAATAATTTATGGGATCTTGCAGCATGGATCTCTAGTAAAACTCAGTTTTTGTTTATAGTTCTCTGATTATTCTGAGGGATCTTGTGATAAGAATAATAAAAAATGATGATCCTGTTATGGATCAGGTTATGACAGAGCAGATAGTATTCCTTAGTTGCTCATCTACATGATTAACTCATTTAGTGCTCCAAATAATCCTAAGAAGTAGGTGTTACTATCTACCCCATCTCACAGCAGGGGAACTGAAGGAACAGAAAAGCTACACAATTGTCCCAAGGGACACAGCTGGTAAGAAGCAGCCAGTCCTAAAAACCAGGCAACTGGGCCCTGAGCCCAAGCTTCACCAGTGAATCGATCAGCAATTGCTGATTATAGCTAAGTTTTCTAGTCAATAGAAAATTCTTACCTCTGGCTTGCTAAGGCTGGATGAAACAAGGGAACCAGATCCCACGTCCAAATCCCACTGTTTTTTTCCATGATTCTCAGCATCCAATGCAGCAATTCGTCCATCTAAAGTGCTGATGATCACTAATGATCTGTAAATTAAAAATGAATAGGACAAAATTGGAAAAATGATCCAAGATTCTGTGTGCTTATTCCACACACTTGGAAGAAGAAGACTAACCACTTCTGGTAAGAGGGAGCCCAGCTCCTTCCACACTTACCACCACTACCTGTCTTTAGTTTTTTGTTTGTTTGTTTGTTTTTTGGTGTTCTGAGACAGGGTTTTGTTATGCAGTTCAGGCTGGCATTGAACTACGTAGCCGAGGGTGACCTCAAACTCACTGATCCTCCTGCCTCAGCCTCCCGAGAGCTGGGATCATAAGCATGTGCCCCACACCCACTTCACTTGGCTTCTTGCTCTCACTGAAATGGGCTTCACCAGGGGCACTACTTCCCTAAGGAAGTAAAAGGAGTTTTTTTTCTCCTGTACCCCTGGACATCTGCACCCAGTGATGGAATAGGTGTATTCCTCGTCTCTCCTCGGCATTTCTTGCCCATTTTCTTCCTCTCCTGTCTGAAAAACCTCAGGGTCAGACCATTTTGTCCATAACCCCTCCGATCACTGCGCACAGACCCTCAGTCACTAGCCCCATGCCAAGAGGATTTTAGCTGCTTCACACAATTCTGTCTCTGTTCTTTGGCTTTTCATGATCTCTCCACCTCCCTCAGCCACTCCTGTAATCAAACCCCAGACTTCTCTCCAACAGCAACCTCCCTGCCCAGTGAAGTTTCAAACATCCACCCCCAGTCGCCAGCCCTCTCTGTTCTGCCTCCTGGAGTGCTGCCTCCCTGACTCCAGCAAACCTTGGACCCACCGGAGCCCACAGGCCGTGAACCCTGGGACCTGTGCCACGCTCATGCTCTCACTCGTTTCTTATCTACTTTAAATTCCAGGCCTTCATCCTATCCTAAGCGGTGGCTTGCACCCACCCTCAACTCCCTGTCCCCTCCTTTACCTGCCACAGCGGACAGCAGAACTCCAGCCCAGGTTAAACCCCATTCTCCACTGTCTCATTCCTGCATCACTGCAGGTGAATGCGGCTGGAGAAAGACATGGCCCGGCCGACGGCTCTCACTGTACCTTGTGACCATGCCCGTGAAGAGGCTGTGAGTGATGCTCCACGATCAGAACACACGTCCTAGTCCATGTACTATCCCAGGGACCTAGGCTAACTACCTCATTTCTCCCCTCCTTAAACTTGATGCCAGTTCTTCAGCACTCACAAATCTCAGGGGCTGTGCTTCCCATTTTACTAAGAAAATCAGAGGTAATCACAAGTTTGCTTCCCACCACCACAGCTGTCCAGCTATCCACAGCCGGACAGATGAACTCTGACCTCCTCCTGGGGGTGCAGGCAAACTGTCCACTGTGCCATCGACTCCCGATTCCTCCCCTGAAGCAACAGAGCTCCCCCTTATGCCCATGCAAAGACTCCCTCCTTCCTGCAAATGTGTCCACATCATCAATTACTTCCTCTCCTGGAGCAGTCCCAGCAGCCCTTGCTCTAGTCAGTGAAAATGCACATGTCGAGATTTAATCCCCAGCGTGAAGAATTACGAGGCGGGGGGCCTTTGGAGCTGATTAGGTCACGAAAGTGCAGCCTGCAGGAATGATATCAGTACCATTAAAAAGTGGCCCTAGAAACTCCTTCACTCGTCCATCACATAAGGACACAGACAGAGGATGTCGCCTGTAAGGAACGGCGTGCACGAGACATCGCATTGCTGGTGCCTCGATACTGGACTTCCTAGCCTCCAGAACTATGAGAAATAAATTTTCTCAAGCCACCCAATGTATAGAACTCTGTTATAGCAGGCTGAACAGATAAAAATAGCATCCCAAATTGTTATTCTTTCCCCCAATTTAAAAACCAAACCAGACCTAAAAAACAAACCACACCAGCCTAACAAACTACTCTCCCTGCTGTAGCTTCCAACAGAGTTGTCTCCAAATCCTCTTCTCCCCTCCCATCTTGAACTATGTCTAATCAATGTCTGCTGGTATCACCCTTCCAGAACAGTTCTTTTTCGAGTCACCGATGACCTTCCCGTTGATAAATCTGGGGTCAAGCCCTGAGTCTTGCTTCATGGTCACGCCGCAGCACTCGACCAGCTAGCTACCTCTCCTGCCCTCCACGAGACATTCTTTATGTGGCTTCCAGGACTCCACTCTGTACTCTCCTGAGTCTTTCTTTTGTTTCACTGCCCCCACCCCCACCTCCTCAATGCTATGCTACTTTTTCTCAGTTTCATTTTCTGGTTCCTCTTCATCTTTCCTCCCTCTTAAAATAGTCTATACCTACATGTCACTTTTGTCATGATCTCATCCTGTCTCATCACTATAAATACATCTATATCCTGCCAACTCCCAAATTTATATCTCTGGTTCCAGGCCTCTCCCTGAGCCGAGGGCTATTCGTATCTAACTGCCTACTACATTTAAGTTGCTGAACAGGCTTCTCAAAGTTCACAATATCCCAAATCAATATCCCCCTTGGGGGATGCCTCCCAATTTTCAAACATACTGTACAAGCTTTTCCCTCAGGCCTTTCCAGCTACTGTTCCTTCTGCCTAGGACATACCCTCCAGATTCAAGCAGGTTCTCCATAAAGTATCTGTTAAATCAAAGGATGAGTTGTCAGTTGTAGGAATTTGGTGGGCTTATTTGTCTATTTTAAAGACCATGCAAATTCCAGCTATGTATATGGTGCTAGCAAAGATTCTAAACTGCAACTTTATCTCTTCGTTACACTTGATATACAATGTGTATGAATCTGAAGTGAAGCCATACATGAACCAGGGCAATCAATTCAAGCAAACCAACGTGAAACCTTTCAAAGAACAATTTACAAAATAAACACAGAAAATATTAACTTCCGAACTATGTACTAATTCACATTTTGAATTTTTCAAAAGATAACGTAGTCTTATTTTTTTTAACTTAGTCTAATTTGTGAAAAGACTGTGCCACGTTACAAACTTTAGTAATTCAGATGTCAAACCAAAGAGACTAGCTCCACACCTTGTTGTCCTGCTTCCTGATGAAATCTACGGGAACAGGAGCAGCAAAAGAATACTCTGAGTGAGAAAACTGTTTTATAATGAAGAGTACAAAAATTCCTACTTTAGACTAGCCACTTTATGAATGAAAACAGAATCTAATCGAGTTGGAGACCAAGGGTTGAGAGCCAAGTTAACTCTCCCCTAGTCCCATCACAGAAAATGCTAACTGTTCTGTTCAAATATCATTAGCCACAAATAAATGATTGAATCAAAAAAACTAGGTGAAACAAAACTTTATGTAAGCAAACAGTGTTAACCCATGAAAACTGAAGGAAATCGGATCTTCTGAACACTTCAGATTCTATTTTTTAAAAACATTCATAACCAACATTGTTCATCTGTTACCTTAGGTGTTCTATTTACAACAACCAAAGAAAGCTCTACTCTTTCTGGAGGTCACCAGTTGTGTGCTACATGTTTATTCAGAGGAGAATAACAAAGTCTAACTCTCACTTTCAAAACGAAGAAACAAAAATTGAACAATAACATATGGACATACATGTCAAGTGTCTGGAAGAACATGTTTTATTTTTTATTTACTTACTTTTTTAAACTAAGATAGGACGGTTTATTGGAAGGTAAAGAAAAAGGGGGCAGATAGAGACGATAGCTACTCTAGATGAGCAGGGAGCATTCAAAAATGAAATACTCAAGAACATGTTTTAATAAGCAAATGGAAGTTTAATATTTAACTTTTTTTTCACTGAAAACCTATCACGGGGATATATTTAACTGAATCAAACATGCATTTTGGCCAATCTAGTCTGCTTTTAAAATAAGGTACTGTATTTTCACTAATTACTATGCTTACAGAAGATGTGCAAATTTGAGCAGTATTTCAAAATATAAACATGTGGGCAGGAAAAATTAAGAACATTAATGTCTTAACTGCTATTGACACTTACTGACCATTATTTAGCTGTTCTTAGGTCACAGTGGCCTATCCTTAAGTATTTTAACCCCTCTTAATGTGAATAATAATAAATCCCCCCACCGTGTTATGGGCTAGGAGTCTCCGCTGGCACCTTCCCTGGAAGGGCTCAGAAGGGGACCCCTCTCTCCTGGCTGGAGAGGAGCAGCCCTGCGGCACAGCCCGGACATCACTGACATCCACTCAGTCTACCAGAGAGATGCCCATGACTGCGGAAACACATACACACACACACACACACACACACACACACACGCTGAAGTCCTCAGGCTGAGCGCAGGATAGTGAGAGCGCAGCAGTGAGATACGGCTTAAGAGATAAAATACAGGGAGATGATAAAGCCCTGTGTCTCCCCAGGGTGGCCTCACAAACGAGATGAAAAACTCTTAACTTACCCAAGAACTAAAGGACCTCTGGAGGCAGCATTACCACAGGAAAGATCAGGAGCCTTCAAGTCAGACTTGGGTGCACATCCCAAGGCTCTGCCCTTACTTTCCTCATGGCTCCATTCAACTGGTTTTTTCATTTCACCTCGCTAGGTATAATTTTTTTTTCTTTTTTGAGACAGGGTCTTGCTGTATAGTTCAAGCTGACTTTGAACTCACTATGTAGCCCAGGCTGAACTTGAACTCACTGTGACCCTCCTGCCTCAGCCTTCTGAGTGCTACAATTACAGGCATGCACCACCACGCCCGGCCTATAACCCTGCCATAAAAATTCGCCTGCCATAAAAATCTGGTGTGTTTAATAAAAATGATTAAAGGTTCACAGGTCCCATCCTAAGAAGGGATGAAGAGAATGCATCTTAAACACCCTGGATGAGTTTGATGATAAGATCAGTCATGTAAACAGTGATCTGCCTCAGAAGGCCATTTTTGCAGAGAAAATAATAATAATTTATCACCCGGGAAAAGAGGGCATACTGAACGACCCTGTCGGCAAGCACTCTTGAAACCTTCGCTTCCCGCGCACCCTTCCTTCGCTCCTAGGGCATCCGTGTGGATGCCTCGGCCGCAGATCACTGGGGCTGCGCTCAGCCAGGCCTGCTCCCCGCACCGAGCTTGTTCTTACAGAAGCCAGTGCGACAGCAGCCAGAGGACACTCAGGACACGGGCTCCCTGCTCTGTACAGGGCCAGCCCCGCGGTTCTCGCTCTCGCCCGGAGGTGTCTTCCCCCGCTCACCCCGCATGTTCTTCCCGCAGGGCAGCTGCCCGCAGCCTCGCAGCCTCGCAGCCTCGCAGCCTCTTCCTGCTCTACGGCAGCCCCCGAGCTACACAGAGCCGGCAGCTCACTGTCCTGCTCCCCTCCTCAGCTTGGCATCTTCGGCAAGATCCTGTTACCACCAGGACACGTTCAGAAAATTACACTTCTCACCCAGGACTTCTTCCTCCCACCTGTCTCCCTTCACGGCACCCACCCCGCACCTAACACGCAAACTGGACGCGGGCACTGCCTGCTCCCTCGCCCTCTCCGTTTAGACAACAGCCGCGCACACTTGATTCTGTTTCTGAATCTGTTCCTTCTTCATCAGCGCTGCCACGCCCTGGGACAGGTTCTCCTTTCTCATCACAACACCTTGAAAGGCTCTCGAAATATTTTCCTGCCTCGTGTCTCTTTGTCTGCTCTTCCAGTGGTCTTTCTGTTTTTTGTTTTCTGAGACAGGGTCTCACTACGTACAGGATGGTTTGACTGCACAGCGATCCTCCTGCCTCAGCCTCCCAAGAGTGCTGGGATTACGGGCGGGTGCCACCATGCTGGACTTCAACGGTCTTGTTTCTACAGTGGAGATCTGATGCACTTCTGAAGTCCCAGTGCCCACCGCGGGGTATGGCACACAGGGCCTGTCACAGTCCTGTACCTCATGGCAACACACCTACCCCTACAGGTTCTGACCTTTCCACCAAAGCTCTTTCACTCAGTTATATTTTGCCCCAGGTCTTAAAATATTACATTTGCCAAATGAACACTACTTATAATGAATTCCTACATCTTTAAAGAAAATACGAATGAACCTAAACGTTCAGGATTTCTAGAAGGAAATAAATATAATTATTATCTAAGGTTTGATATAATACTAGTTCAAAGTAAAGAAATATGGCTTTTTAAATTAGCTTATTAGAGTCTCCATATTAAATGCTAAGTTTCTATTAGGTTATTTTAAAATACTGACCGTCTCGGTCCCGGTAGTGTAGCTCAGTGGTAGAGCCCCTTCCTAACACATGAGAGGCCCCGGGTTCAACACGGCATCACAACACACACACACACACACACACACACACACACTGGGTCCCTCTGTGCAGACTTACAGGAGTCCAGGAGCTTCTGCTTAGGACCTGCTGCTCTGTGTCACTGCACAGGCTTTCCACTGTGTTCCTGCCTACGTGGTCTGACACTTCACGCATTCAAGGACTTGATACTCAACACTTCCATTCTCTTCGCCCTCAGTATTTTTCTGACATCTACTACCTATTCTAATATAGCCAGCTCTTTAACACAATTATCTCCCTGTCAGACTTGGAGCTTCTCAAGGAAAAGACATTTATCTACTCTTACAACCTCACAGTGCACAGTGTCTAGTCCTTAAGAAACCACAGTAAAGGTTTGCTGAATGAATCAACGCTGGTAAGACACACATCCACAGAAAACAAAAACAGAGGCTAAGACAGGAAAAGAGGTGACTTGTGTCCAATCATGCACCACCTAAATTCTGAACAGAGGTGGAAAGTCGGGCATCCTAACCCTAAATCTGCTATTCTGTCAACCCTAAATTTGTATAAACTTGCTCAGATCATGCCAGAGTAAATTTTGAATAGCAATCTCCTAAGTCTATTATTCGTCCAACTCCAAGTTTGCACAAGTGGCAACTACATTAATATTATAATGTACAGTATTTTATTCCCTCCAGAAATTTCACCAAAATGTCATTTAGCTTGTAAATGTTCTGATTATGCCCTCAAATGAGCAGAAATGACCTCATACCACAATGAATATACGATTTTTAAAGACTTGTTTGCTCTGACTTAAGTCATCCAGAACACCTGCTGACTTACAGGTATGTCTATTGGATGCTGGTAAGTATACGGGAAATTCCTTCACCAGGTAATTTAGAAATTTCCCATGTGAAGGAACAGAAGAAGCATGTGACAGGAGAGCACTGTGTGGAGTGAACATGTTCTATATTAACAACTGCTCATATTAAAATTTCACATTTCCTTTCTTGGAAGAAAAACACTTCCCAAAGCTGAAAATGTCATTTGACTGAATCTGCTTTCTTGATGTACCCAAGAATCCTGCACTTGAACATATACACTAAAGAAAGCATATGTTCTCATTTAAACACAAACTAATACGAGTTCGATTTTACTTTCTAGTCCTCACCTACTAAGTAAATTCTTCAAATCAAACCTGCTTCATTTAAACATATCATAAGATTAGCCATGCCCCAAACCAAAACAAATAAAATGTCAACTATATAAATACCAAGTTTACCGATCACTCTGACATATCAACTAGACCGTTGGACATACTTGTATATCCTTTCCCTGCTGGATTAAATCATTTCTGGAAGCACTTCTATTTGTATTCTATGGAACATGTTTAATCAAAATCATTACTTACAAATAGAACATGATTAAAAAAACATTTAATTTCCTTCCTTGTACAGTATTTAGCTCTGTAACTTACATGTTCTCTATGTTCTGTTCGTCTCTTTTTCTAGTGCTGGGAATTGAACCCAGGGCCATACGCATGCTAAGAACAGGGTTCTATTGCCAAGCTACACCCACAGCCCTGCCTCGATGAGGTTTAAAACAGTCTGTAATAAACACATATTAGCAATTCCTCTCTTACAAAAAAGGAGAAAAGCAGATGGAGTTCACAGACAACAGTGAGAGAAGGCACGTGGTAACTATTGCTCGTAGCAACTGATAAAGTTCCTCCTGCAAAATGCCTCAGAGCACACAGAGCTGAGCTCACATAAAGGGCCGTCTCCTGTCCCTGTCACATATAAACAGCATTTGGGCATCAATTAAGCCAAAGACAAGTGCAGACAAGGATAGTCCATTACTCGCAAGTGTGTTTATTTTGGCTTTGCAACTTGCTCTGAAAGTTATTTGTAAATTCTTCTTTAAATATGATTTTTAATTAACCTAGTGTCTGGAGTCAGAAGAACGAGCATGAATATGAATCTGAAAATGTGAAGAACAGATTTCTGTACCTTTGTTTCACATTAGGGCGGTTTGTGAAAGGAGAGAGAAGAAAGGGATTGGATTTTGCAAAATATTTTCATGGTGTCTCGTTTAATCCGAAAGATTCAGTTCACAGATGCACAAACTGAAGAAGCATCGGAGATCAGTGGCAGATTTATTTGTACTTTTGTTAGAGAGGAATTAGATAGTGAGGTAAAAGGAAATATATTTTGCAAATTAGTATATAGTCAAGATAAAACTAGTTCTTCACAACTTCTGAGGTTGTCAGAATATCTTCAATGTGAAGATGTCCATCTCACTGCAAGATCCCCAAGTAATACTCTGCAACTTGTTAGTGTTGGAGTTAGAAAACTAGTAACAGAAATTATGCCAATATCCACAAAACCTAACAGTGAGGTAAGACTGAGGCTTTCTTCCAAAGTCTATGCAGTGAACATACCATTTAAATTTCAACTACATATAACGTTTAACAGAAGAAACACTGCCAAGGACTTTTTTGAACAAAAAAACCCCCAGTTTATTCACTCATTCGCATGCTTGAGACACAGAAGGAACATTCTGAATGAACCCAATGAAGCGTCCAAAGTTTTATGAAGACACAAAAAGAAAATAATAAACTGGTGAGTCTCATCTTGCTTCCTGAGTATCTAAAGACAACACACAAAAATAAAGATCTTAATTCATCTCCCTTGAAGAGCGCTGCAAGGACAGGAGAGTAGTTCTTCACAGCTGTTTGTAATAAACGCTTGGTTAACTCAAATCTGTTCCCCTAATCCTCCTCCTTGAAACAAACAGGATATTGGTCTATTATTATGGAACTGACGGTCTCTCGTTTTTTGACTTCTTTTTAAAAGAGCCCTGTATTTATCGGCCACTGACTATCAAATTACTTCCCAGGGGTTTCTCTAAATGTTCCACACTATCTAAACTTCATACTTCAGGCCGCTCCTTAAATCAGGTCCTATCTCTTCCCAGCCAATTCTGTTTGCCAAGCAATCACTTACTTCTTTACAGGCAAAATTTGTCTATGTCCTCTCTTCTTGAGAAAGAAGTAATCCTCCTCCTTGACAAGCAGATTCCCTCCAACTACCTTCATCTCTTCATCCATTCCTTTCATCTTATACAGCACAGACCCAACCTATTCAGGCTCCCTCCTTATAGTCTACAGATAAAATCAGGTCCCTTGTCCTAAAATTGCCTCCCATCAGTGAGGAAAGGAGGAAGTGGGGCAGAAAGGAATGAATCACTAACCCCTTGCAATCTGCGCTTCATTTCTGTGGCTTTAAATTCTTTTTTATGTGTGCTCAACACCAAATCTTTCTTCTCTCTCAGTCCTCATCCTACACCTCTGTGTGTCTGTGTCCTCTGCCGCTTCACTTTCCTCTCTAAAAGACGAAGACATTTCTTTTCATTTGTTTGTTTTGTTGTTTTTTGAGATAGGGTCTCGCTATGTAGTTCAGGCTGGCCTTGAACTCACTAAGTAGTCCAGGCCTGCCTCAGCCTCCCAAGTGCTGAGATTACAGGCGTGTGCCACAACGCCGGGATAAAGATGTTTCTTGAGGTTCTCTCGGGGCTCCCTCCCCTTTCTCACAACCTCAGCTATGTACCCTAAACTCTCTCCAGCCCATCACTCATCTCCACCTGCCACCCAGTGTCTCCCTCTGGATGTCTTGCCTGTATGTCCAACAGCAAACCCCTAATCTTTTCCCTGTTTCCCCAACCTCTTGCTTTTCCTGTATGTGCCGTCATCTTTGGCCACCTAGCCTCAATTTCTAGACAAGGGTGCCAAGAGAGGAGGAATCAATTCATTTGCCAGGAACCAACATTTTGTCTCAAATAGCTCTCGAATCAGTCACCTGTTTTATAATACATAACACTACGCCTCTCACGTGAACTATGAGGATACTCTTTTTTTGATATCTCTTCATTACCTCAAGTTTTCAGCACTGCTGCTAGAGAAATATTCCTTACACCTAAGTGTGATCAGGGCTGGCACTCAAGATCCTCTGTGTAACACTTCTCGAACTAATATACATGTGAATCAAAAGTGCCTTTGCTAAAATGTAGGTACTTGTTCAGTGGGTCCTGGGGGAACCTGATCCTGGAGTTCTAACACATTCCCAGGACAAGATGATGCTACCAGTGTAAGAACACACACACACACACACACACACACACACACACACACACACACACACACACAGAGTGTAGACCCAACCTATTTTTCTAGCCTCATCTTCTACTCCTCCCTGCACAGCATACTTATCTGTTTCTCTCTCTCTCTCACACACACACACACACACACACACACACACACACACACACACACACATACAGAGGTCCAGACAAAATGTTCTCTAAACATCTGGGTTTGTTGATGTTTCCTCAAGTCCAATATCTATCAGAATTTGAACCACTTTCAGGAGCCAGCTTTTCTCCTCTGGCCTTTTTCTTATCTTACAACCTACCTCATCCTCATGACCAACCAGGTGAACATCACAAAAACCTTGAGACACCCAGGAGTTAATCTGCTCTGCTTCTGCTCTGTAACACCATCAGAGGGATCCTCATGTCTTCCCCACAGCAGCACTGCACACTCCTGCTGGAGCTCAAGGTTTACCTGCCGTACCTCTGTAACCCCAGGGCATCCTGGACTTCAGTGCCTGTTAAAACAGATGCGTATTCAAAGGCAAACAAAACAGCTTACTCTACTTCTCCGTCAGTCACTTTGAGAAGCTGTTGCAGAAGTTTTTAAGAAAAACAATAGTTTCACAGAAGGTGACTTGTTAGCAAACCTAAGAAAATGTTATATACTTGCTACCTAAAAAAATTTTTAATATAAACGTTCAAATGGTACCTAAGAGAATTTTAGTACTTATGCTATTTACAGTAGTCTCTAGGTATACTGATCAATGTTCTGATATTTAACTGAAATTTAAACCAAACTTATGATGATCTAGTTATTACTGTAAGCTTTAAATACTTTCTCATCCAGATCCTAACCCTTCCTGGCTTGATTTACCTAATGTCCTGTTATCATTCCATTTGTTAAATAGCACATCACTTTTTCCCCAGCTGCGCTAAGACTGGCTACCTGCAAAATATCTTTCGGTAACATGTCTTACATTCACATCCAGACATTGAAAAGTGCTTTAGAACATGCACCTTGAAGTGGTATGTTTAAGAAGGCTAAGAAACCCAATCAAGAGAACCCTAAATTAAATGTTTATATAGTAAACCCTCTAAATATCAAAGAAATGCCAGTATTCATGAATCTATAACCAGAGCTTTTAAATTTTGGTGTGTTCTTGAATAATCCGGAGTGCTTGTTAAACATGCAGATTCCAGGTTCTTATCCAGAGAAAAGTCTCCTTCAGTAAGCCCAGAGTGGAGCCTAGTAAACTGTACACTAACCAGCATCCCCTGGTGATTCTGATGCAAGTGTTTAGCGGACCTCAATTAGAGAAATACTGCTCACCACCCGCGTCCAGGGGCACTTTAGAGTTGTGTTTAAAGGAAAACGTAGGCATCGCTCTGCAAAGGCCTTTCCCAAAGCTGCAGTTACATCAGCCCAAGTATGGGGTGATTCACGTAAAGCGGGGGAAAAAGGAGATAGACTGCTTGCAGATTGAAGCCTGAAAACAACGAAGAACTAGAAGTGCCCTTCCTTTCAAACCTCTGCACTCCGTTCTCCAAGCACCCCCGACTCACTCGAGGATGCTGCTCTTTGCGGGGAGCCAGGACCGGGCGTTGTGGGGCCGAGCCCGCCGGCCGTCCGCCGTCCCTGGTCACCTGCTGCCCCGCGGAAGCGGCGGCCCAGGGCGGATGCGCCCCCCTCACCTGCCGCGAGGCCGCAGCTCGGCGTCGTCATCTGGGTCCGCTCCCCGCGACTCCTGCTCGCCCGCCGCCGCCGGCAGCGCCTCGGCGTCCTCCACCGTCACCTCGGCCGCGGCCACGACCCCCGCCGCCGGCCCTCGCGCGGCCGAGGTGGGGGCGGCCGCGGCCCCCAGGCCGAACGCCGCCTCCGCCGTCGGGCCCGGGAGGTTGCGGGCGCGCCCCGCCGCCACCGTCCCCGTCGCGAGCCCCAGCAGCAGCTGGAACATCAGCAGCGCCCGCGCCAGCGGCCCCGGGCGGGCGGCGCGCTCCATCAGCGGCTGGCCCCGCGCGCGGGCATGGAGGCGCGGCCGGCCGCGCCCGCTTACCCCGCCGCTCCAAGCCTCCGACCCTGGAGAGGACGCGCTAGCGAGCCTGCTGCTGCCCCAGTGGAACGAATAGCCAGCCGCGCTCGCCGGGCCACGTCTCAGCCCGGCCTCCGCCACCACCACCTGAGTGACAGCCTACAGCGAACATCGCCCATTGAGCAAACGTTCCGCGCATCTTCCTCCTCATTGGCTGGGGGCCCTGTCACTCTGAGAAAGGCGGTCTTTTCCCGGGAGTCAACATCACACTTACCAATCAAATCGTATTTCTTTCCGCTAAGCCTGGCCCTTTTCCAGACGCGGCTACCAATGAGAAATGCCCCTCCCCAGAGTCTTCTCCCCTGATTGGTACGTCCTGCGATTCCCGGAATACCTTTCCTGAAATAGATTGGCCATCCCGGCAGTTGGCCTCGCCCATCAAAGTGAGGCGCTGGAGAAGGCTTGAAGATTATTGGTGGGAGTGAATGCCCTTCAAAGATCTGCGCTAACTGCTTCTTGATTGGTTGGAAGCGGCATTTAATACGTGGCCGATTCTGACTGTGAAGAGGAAAGTCCCCAGGGAAAGGAAGAGGAGGAGGCGAGTCCCTAGTGACGGGGAGGTGGCCGACCTTAAAGGGACTGCTGTTGTGGCTATTCTAAAGCAGGGTCTATTTGGAAAGGCAAAAGCGAAGCAGAAAAAAATAAGTGACCGCGCAAGTCATATTGTCCCTAGAAGTAACGGGAAGAGATAAGGCGAGATGATGCCACTGTTAGAGATAGCGTGCCGTTTAAATCACCCAGGCCACCAGAAGGAGACCGGCCTCTGCACTTAGGTAATTTGTCCAAGGTCGCATAACTAGTTATATAGAACGTGACTTTAATTCGAGCTTTCTGACTGTGGTCTGACAGGCTTTGCTTCTCTCTGTAGGATCCCAGTAAGAGAGAAATGAATTGCAAAGGGCCAGAGTGGAGAAGATTTGAATCTTCAGCTAAGACATTTGAATTTCTTTTGGAGCAGTTAAGAACACTCAAGATTTTTGAGCAAATGAGTAGAACAGTAAGAGTTGCGTCCTGCAGCAGTATATTGAGTGAGCCTCAGAACCCCATGAAGATTTGTTTAAAATGTTGGCAATTTGTGTACACGCCTACATTATTCTCCAGCTGCATGCAATCATGTTCTTATTTTCTTCCATCCCAAAACAAAATTACTCCTCCCTCTAGCTCTTACCACATTTCTTTGCTCTTCTTGACAGCAAGACTGTAAATACCCTCTCTTCTTCCATTTTCAAGAACACTACAGTCAGGCATTTGAACTCTTAACTCCACCGGAACTGCTTTTACTTAGCCACTATTGCTAAGTTCAAAGGACAATCTCTAAGCTTCTCCTTAGCTTAATTTGACTCAAGAATGCAGCCTATTCTATGTGAAATACATTTTCCCTGGTTTTTTTGCTTCCCCATAATTTAGTTCATAACACTCAAATCATCCTCCAATTCACTCAGAATGAAGGCCAAAGTCCTACAACTCTTCCCCAGTGTATTACTTAGTAGGGCTGCTGAACACCATCGGCTAAATGGCTTCAACAAGAAGAATTTATTTTCTCACAGTTCTGGAGGTTGAAAGTCCAAGATCAAGGTGTCACCTCATTTTTGTTGTTGTTTCCTTTGGCTATATTAAGGACTGAACGCAGGGCCTTGCTCAAGCGAGGCACCTGCTCTACTACTGAGCTATATTCCCAGCCCTTGATTTTAATATTTTTATTCTAAGACAGGATCTTGCTATGTTGCCCAGACTGGCCTCTAATTTACAATTCTCCTACCTCAGACTCTCCGTACCTGGAATTACAGGTGTGCACCACCAAACCTGGTGCAGGATTGGTTCTTCTGAGGCCCTTCGCTAGTAGTGGTTAAACTTAATGATGTCATTTTGATTGGCTTGGGAGCTGCCTAGGGGATTAGTAATCACACTTCTAGGTGTGTCTGGGTGGGCCATGAAGGCATGACTTTGGATACTATCTAGGGTCCATGTTCTCTTCCTTCCCAGCATTGTTCCTGTGCTCTGCTTTCCCACTGCCGTGAACTAAGCCGGTGGTCCCCAACCTTTTTGGTGCCAGGGACAAGATTCATGGAAAACAATTTTTTCACTGACCAGGGTTGGGACAGGTGATGTTTTTGGAATGATTCAAGCCCATTTACTGTGCACTTTATTACCACTACATTGTAATATATAATGAAATAATCATACATCCCACCATAATGCAGAGTCAGTAGGAGCCCCAAGCTTGTTTCCCTGCAACTAGACAGTTCCTTATAGGAGTGATGGGAGAGAGTGACACTGAAGCCTACTCCATAATCTTTTTTTGGTCACTGTCACTACAGGAAACCCTGCTTTGCAAGGATAGGCTGTTGGGAATGGAAACAAGATTTCAGTGCTTTTGTGGCAATTTCAGGATAGTCCACCTTGCACTTGTGATCTGAAGCATGTGGTCCTATTCTAGCATGGGCAAAGTCAATTTACCTGGTGTTATAGCTTATATCTAGATGTCCCCTGCAAAGCCTCATGAGGCACAGGTGGGGCTTTTTGGAGTGATTGCATCATGGGCATCATACTGGATTAGTCCACTAATTGGTTTAGCATGATTATGATTCCGGGTGTGGCTGAAGGTTTTGCTGAACAGAGAAGACCATCCCCCTGACCCGGTATGGGTGGCACCAACCAATAGACTTCGTAGCATGGATGGAATAAAAAGGGAAAAAAGGAAGGCTCACTTTTTCCTGCCTGCCAAACCATGGACTGTTTCTCCTCTGCCAGGCCCCTCTGCTGTGCCACTCTGCCTTGCAGCCAGTCAACTATGGACTTGGAATCTCTACAAACTGTGAGCTAAGATAAACCTTTTCTCCTTTAACTTGTGGGTGTCAGGTGTTCTATTGCAGCAATGAAAAAGTAACTAAGACACCTGACTTATTCATAAGTGGATCATAGGTCCATTCCTTCCCAGTGAGAGTCTTTTGTGGTTGAGAAGTAACGCTCAAGTCTTTTGAAAGCTAACATAGGTGATCATGTGCTAGCTAGGAGAAAGAAGGCCCTGCCTACCTCATTCCTCTTTCAAAATTTCTGCTAATATGTAAAACATCAAATGTTTTACAACAAAACTAAATGTTCACCTGTTGCCCACGTAATTCCAGTTTGGCTTTGAATACATCCACTTTATCTGCTAATTTATACACAGTTTTCTTTCTTCCCTGAAGTGACAAATTGAGTCCATTCAGCAGGTTGAATATGTCACTTGAGTAAGCAAATTTTGCGATCCATTCTACGTCACTGAAATGTTCTTTTCGTGGTTAGTGTTTTTCTAAAAGAAACCTCTGGAGTGGCTCTCATAATGCAAAAACTCTGGCTAGTGATCTACCTTCAGAAAGCCATCTTCCTTCTGTGTATAGCAGGACTTGTGTGCTTTACCCCCATGTCCTCACAGAACTTCATAGATGTGAGTTAAGGACATGTGCTATAATGTGGTTGATGGTTTTAATCACATCCTGCAAAACATTGTTAGGTTCAGGTGGTTTTTTTTTTTTTTGTAGTCAGCATTTGTCTTTGGATGACACAGTGTTTAGACTCTTCTTCAGAAGTGACCTCTTGACTCAAGTAGTGAAACCAGAAAGCCATCCAGTAATGGTAGCTGCTTCATCCATGCATGTACTGACACAAAATGACCAATTCATTTTTCCTGCTATCTAATCATTCAGAGACTTGAATAGTTCTGCAGCTGTGGTGTTAGTTGGCAACATGCACACAATGTATCCTCATGAACATCCTTCTAAAACATGTATCTCATGAAACCAAACATTATTGCCTTGTTGTCAGTGTCAGTAGACTCTTCAACCTGGATTGCATGCCATGGTGATTCATTAATCCTAACAATGATGCCTCCTTCTCCTCTGCTATTTTGTCAATCCATCTAGTTGTGCTAGACAAGAGAGAAACACGTACCACCTTTCAAAATGCAGCCTCTTCTAAAAGTTCACAACAAATGTTCTTAGCAGCAGGCAGGACCAGCCTTTCACCAGTAGTAAAGGACTTCTTAGCTTTAACAATGTAGTTAGCCACTAAGAAGGATGCTCTCAGTGCAGACATAGTTCATGAAATGTTGACTTTCAATAGTTGTTTCTATTCTTTGTGTTCTTTGGAAAACTCCAAAGATTCATCTTTAATGCAGGGTGCTTGGTCTCCATGTCGCAAAGCAGTTTGGAAGGTTTCATGGCTTTGCTGGATAGCTGGTTGCCACATATTACAAAAAATGGAATTGGGGAATATGAATCACCTGTTGCAATGACCCTACCATTTAAGTAGGACTCTTTGTATTTTGTTTTAAATGCAGCTTTCTTTTTGTTGGCATTTTAGAGTCTTCTGCTGTCTCATCTTTAGGTCTTTCTCCCTTTTCAAAGAAGCTCTGCAGTGATGTTTGTTTTTTACTCACTTTGGTGAAGGTTAGTTTTTGGGCTCACCAAAATCGACTGAGATAATCGTTCAATGTGGGAAAGAGGCACAGATGGAAGTGGTAAATAAAATAATGGGCAGCCTAAAATAAGTGTCAGATTCTGACTTAACACCTGCCACAAGATGCAGCTGTACAATTGAAGTGCATCAACCTGCTTGCAGCCTGCTACCAGATGCAGCTTAATTGTCACTTGCCACTCACTGGTAGGGTTTTGATGTGAGTCTGCAAGAAATTGACTTACAGTATCTCTGTGCAGTCGAACCTCTCTGCTAGTGTAAATCTGTATTTGCAGCCACTCACCAGCCTTAGCGTCACCACCTTAGCTCCACCTCAGATCATCAGGTATTAGATTCTCATAAGGAGCGTGCAACCCAGACTCTTCCCTTGCTCAGCTCATAGCAGGGTTCTCACTCTCTGAGAATCGAATGCTGCTACTGATCTGAGAGGAGATGGAGCTCAGGCGGCAATGTGATCAATGGGAAGTAGCTATGAGTACAGATGAAGTTTCATTTACTAGCTAACTGCTATGTGGCCCAGTTTCCAACAGGCCACAGATGGGTACCAGACCATGGGGACTCCCTAAAAAGCTTTGCACTGCCATCCTCTTTGGCCATGATGTTTCTGCCTTGGACTGAATCCCCTGAAACTATGAGCCAAATTAAACCTCTCCACCTTTAAGTTGTGTGTGCCAGGTATTGTGTCCCAGCAACAGTAAAGCCAATACACCTTCTTTGGTCTGCAAATGATTCCCTCTCCTGCTTCTTCATGTGCTCGTCTCTCAGAGCACATATATCCCTGGGCTCTCTTTCTCTTCTTAAAAGGAATTCAGTCATGTTGGATTAGGGCTTCACACTAACAGCCTCATTCTAACCTAGTCACCCCTTACACATCTCATCTCCAAAGGCAGCTGCAGTCTGTTAGGGATTTCAACGTACATATTTATGGGGAAAGGGAGACAATTTAGCACATAACACCTGGATGCCCACAAGATATGTGCCCTCACTTCAGTCAAAGCTTTATTACCTTCACAGGGAAGTCTCTCCTCCGTACCTTATTTAAAATTGAAACTCCTCACCTTGATTCCTACACTCCTTTCCTGCTTTATTTCTCTCCTTATCCTTAAATACTGTAATTCACCTGTTTTCTTTATTGTCTGTCTCCCTTCACTCCTATACAAGATTCATGATGATTTGCTCACAGATGTATTCTAAGAACGTAACACATTGCGAAGTGGTTAGTAAACATTTAATAAACTTTTATCGAATGAATATCTGGGAGCAGAGGAGAAAGAGACAGAGACAAGTGGAAAGAAAGAGATTGTATTTACTATAAACAGACTCCATTCATTAGGGAAGTAAGATTGGAGAGTATCTTGAGGAAATAGGGGCACTTCTGACATCCATGTTGAAAGAGATTAGGAGGTATTCCCCAGAGAATAAGTCACTTTGAAATGAAGAGAAAATTGATGAAAGACCCAGTTTAGTTGACCATTATCTATTCAAAAAAAATAGGAGAACTCTCACATCAGGAAAACAGAACGTGCTCAAATAAACAACTTAATGTTGGACCTCAAATGTCTAGAAAAGAAGAACAAATAAAACCCAAAGCTCATATGAGAAAGGAAATTATTAAATCAGAGCTGAAATTAATGCAATTGTGACTAAGAAAACAATACAAAGAATCAACGAATCAAAGAGTTGGTTCTTTGAAAGATTAAATAAAATAGGCAAACCCCTAGCCACACTCATCAAAAAAACGAAGGAAAAGACCCAAATCCATGCAATAAAAAATGAAAGGGGTGAAGTCACAACTGACCCTATGGAAATCCAAAGGATCATCAACACCTACTTCAAGAACCTATACTCAAAAAAGATGGAAAACACGGAAGAAATGGACAGATTCTTAGAAACATGTGAATTACCTAAACTGAATCAAGAAGAGATAAAAATACTAAATAACCCAATGTCAGCCATTGAAATTGAAGAGGTAATTAAAAACCTACCAACAAAGAAAAGCCCAGGTCCTGACGGTTTCACAGCTGAATTTTACAAGAAATTCAGAGATGATCTAATATCACTACTACTCAAACTCTTTAAAGAAATTGAAAAGGAAGCAGTGCTTCCAAAATCATTCCTGGAAACAATCATTACCCTGATACAAAACCAGAAAAGGATCCAACCGAAAAAGAGAAGTACAGGCCAATTTCCCTAATGAACATAGATGCAAAAATTCTCAACAAGATACTGGCAAACAGAATGCAATGCATTATCAAGAAGAATATACACTATGACCAGGTAGGATTCATCCCAGGGATGCAGGGATGGTTCAACACATGCAAATCAATATATGTAACATACTATAGCAACAGAATCAAAGACAAAAATCACATGATCATCTCAATAGATGCAGAAAAAGCATTTGACAAAATCCAATACCCACTCATGATAAAAACTCTACAGAAATTAAGAATAGATGGTCTATATCTCAATCTGATAAAAGCCATCTATGATAAACCAATGGCCATCACACTAAATGGCCAGAAAATGGAAGCTTTCACACTAAAATCTGGAACAAGACAAGGATGTTCCCTATCACCACTACTATTCAATATAGTTCTAGAAATATTAGCCAGAGCAATTAGGCAAAAGAAAGAAATAAAGTGAATAAAGATAGGAAAGGAAGAAGTTAAACTATCATTATTTGCAGATGATATGATACTGTACATTGAGCCCCCAAAATTCCACCAAAAAACTTCTAGATTTAATAACTAAATTCAGTTGCATAGCTGGATACAAAGTTGATACTCAGAAGTCAATAGCATTCCTATATACAAATAACAAGCTCCCTGAGAAAGAAATAAGAGAAGATACACCTTTCACAATTGCATCCAAAACACTGAAATACCTGAGAATCTACCTAACAAGGCAAGTAAAAGATCTTTACATTGAAAACTACAGTACACTAAAAAAGGAAATTGAAAGGGATATCATAAAATGGAAAGATACACCTTGTTCCTGGGTAGGAAGAACCAACATAGTGAAAATGGCCATACTTCCTAAACTACTATACAGATTCGACGCAATTCTAATCAAAATACCATTAACATTCTTCACAGAATTAGAAAAAGCAATCATGAAATTCTTCTGGACCCAGAAGAGACCAAGAATAGCAAAAACAATCCTGGGCAACAGGGGCAAGGTAGGGGGCATCACAATCCCTGACCTGAGACTATACTATAAAGCTACTGTGATAAAAACAGCATGGTACTGGGATAAAGACAGACCCGAGGATCAGTGGAACAGATTAGAAGATGCAGAAACAACTCCAAACAAACTCAAATACCTCGTCTTCAACAAAGGAGCCAAACACCCTTGCTGGAAGAAAGATAGACTCTTTAATAAATGGTGTTGGAAAAACTGGCTTGCCACATGCCAAAAACTAAAACTAGATACACATCTCTCACCATGTACTAAACTAAAATTGAAGTGGGTCAAAGATCTAAACATTAAAACAGAAACAATAAATCTACTGGAAAATAGAATAGGAAGAACTCTCGAAGACATAGGAGTAGGAAAAACATTTATGAACAGAACCCAGACAGCATGGGAAATAATACAAAGAATCAGTGCTTGGACTACATCCTATTAAAAGGCTTTTGCACAGCAAAAGAAATCACCAATAGAGCAGGACAAAAATCCACAGACTGGGAAAAAATCTTTGCCAGCTGTCCCTCAGACAAAGGACTAACATCTAGAATATACAAAGAACTCAAAAAAATCAGCTCCTCCCATATTTAAAGACCCAATCCAAAAATGGGCATCTGAAATGAATAAACATTTCTCAGATGAAATAAAAATGGCAAATAAATACATGAAAAAGTGTTCGACATTACTGGTCATTTGAAAGATGCAAATCAAAACAATGCTAAGATTCCATCTCACTCCAGAAAGAACAGCTATTATCAAGAAATCAACCAATAACAAATGCTGGCGAGGCTGTGGTGAAAAAGGAACCCTCCTCCACTGTTGGTGGGAATGTAGACTGGTCCAACCACTGTGGAAATCAGTGTGGAGACTCCTCAAAAAAACTACAACTAGAGGTTCCATTTGACCCAGCTATTCCTCTGCTTGGTATCGTCCCAGAAGAATTAAAATCATCATATCACAGTGATATATGCACAACCATGTTCCTAGCAGCACAATTTGTAATAGCTAAGTCTTGGAAACAACCTAAATGCCCAACAACTGATGAATAGCTAAAGAAGATGTGGTTTTTCTACACAATGGAGTACTACTCTGCCATAAAAAAGGATAAACTAGAGACATTTGTAGGTAAATGGATGCACCTTGAGCACGTACTCTTAAGTGAAAAAAATCAGACACTTATCAGTACATGTTGAATTGTTTCTCTGATATGAGAAGCCATGAGTGTAAATAAGGACAAAGAGGTGTAATAGATATCAGGTAAAGAAAGATGATATTCAAAAGAGAGAAGAACTAGAAAGGGAGAAGGGGGAAAAGAAGGAAGGGGAAAAGGGAAGAAAGAGGAAAGGGGAAAAATGTAAAAATGTAAATAAACCTGCTATAAATTGGGAAAGGTGGGGAAATGGAAGGGAGGGGTGGAGAAGAGGGGGGAAAACAAAGATATATCATGTACAGGTACAAAATAACCATGCTGGATGTGATCATTATGTATACAATGCACCAATACATATTCTTGGTAAAAAATAAAAAAATTTAACCCCTCCCCAAAATAGGAGATAAGATCTGCCTAAGTGAGGGATTATAATAGATGATATGAGGAAGGTGTCAGAAAATGAAAAGTGATTATCAACTGCTTATGACGGCCTGTCTATGCATGAGCTAGTGCACCTATTTTAGTGGACCTGGACTTCATGGTTTTATAAGATTTTCCAAAAACGATCATGGCATGAACAAGGTTATTAATCTGAGTTAATGCATTCAGTGTTTTCTTGTGACTGGTAAACAATGAAGAAGGTTTTTTTGCTCATGTATTCACCTAACATTCGGGAATGTCACTTGCTCACCTGCATGTAATGGGAATAAAAATGGAACAACACAAGCATTGTTCTGGCCTTTCTGAAACTTAGCATCTCTCTAGTTGGGGAGACAGACATTAATAAGGACACAATTTTATTTATTAAAACAAAGATAGGTGCTGTGATGAAAAAATACAGGCAAAAGAGCAAAGTGATGAAAAATGCCAACAGCAACATTCCTTTACACTTGGTGTGGGGAGGGGTGCAAATATTTCTGGAAAAAAGGAAAAAGTCCTGAGTCAAGGTCAGCTGACTGTGTGATGACTTGAAGAGGGGAATAAAGTCTGCCAGTTTTAGGACAGCAGAGAGTCACGCCGAGTAGGTGGGTTCTGGGACCCGAGTCAGAGCGCTTGGGGGAGTATAAGAAAGTGGGGACCAGGCACATGCTGATCAGTGCTTCTGGGCCAGGAAAAGAAGCTGGCACTTAGATACCCTGAGCCAAGACTGCCCAGAACAACTAAAACTCTAAAACTGAGTTTGGTGTATGCTCTGGAAGGTCAGAAAAACAGGACTGAGATTTAGAAACTGCAAGCTCAATCCATTAACAGAGAGGCCTCTATCTGTTGAGATTGTGTTTGGTTCTAAATAGTAAAAAGTCTTTCTTATAGTGGCTGAGGTTAAGTAAGGTTTTTTTTTTAAATGACACAATAGCTCCTCAGCAATTTAGATGTACGCTGCTTTTGTTTTTCCACCCTGCACGTATGACCTTCGTTTTTGCTGCTCGCTACTTCGCCATCTTGGGATGGCAACTTCAGCACCATTTCTTTATTACGGGAAGGGAGAAAGTGAAAGGGCACAAGGCATATAACTACCCAAGTTCATCCTTCTCAGAGGGTTTTCCTAGAAGTGCCATGTGATGGTTAAGCTTGATCGTGTCAACTTGGATGACTTGGGAGCTTCCAAGGAAAATGATAGCGCACTCTTTTGAGTGTGTCTGGGTGTGACACGACCCCCTGGGGGTCTTGGGTGGTCAGGCTGCCCCGACGGGGGTGTTGGGCACTGAAGTGGTGCCCAGCCCGGGCCTGACTCCTGCTCCCCACGCAGAAGGTTGAAGGAGAGTCAGATTGAGACCAGAGTGCCAAAGCGAGAGTAACTTTTAATAAAGTAAATATGAAGCTCCTATCTCTCAGTTTGAGAAGCAGGGGCGCCCGAAACCGAGCCGCAGTTGGACACAGTCCAGGTATATAGCTTTCATAGGTCTTGATGGGGCGGGGGGGGGCACCCTGACCTTCTCAACTTGATTGGTCAGTCGGCTTGTTACTAGGGAACATAGGGAAGGGTCTCTGGGGACTTTCCATTAGGGTCTGGGGTCAAGCTTTCTTTTTCTCTAACTTCTGTAAGGCAGTCTTGCAAGGTATAGCCTAGAGAGGAAATGTGACCACAGGCTGTCATTCTCACTGGCAGCATTAACCACAGGAGCTGCTGCAACCTGTTTTTGCTTGTAATAACGTGCCCTATCTCTCGTCTCTGGGGGAGACTCCCATTCTAGCCCTGCCTAATGTTCCCCTTTCCCCTACAGGTGGGTCATGGAGGCTGACCTTGGGCTGTGTAGCTGAGTCCTCATCTTTTCCCTCTGTTGGGCTTCCTGGCTGCCATGAACTAAACATCTTTGATCCACCATGGTCCTCTGCCATGATGTTTCTGCCTCAGCGTCAGCTAACCATGGACTGAATTCGATGAGACCGTGAGCCAAATTGAACCTTTCCTCCTTTAAATTGTGGGTGTCAAGTATTGTGTTTCAGCCATGGAAAAGCTGACTAATACACTCCACTAGTGGATTTCTACTTGCACTTTATAGATCAGGATCATTTCAAATAGACACTCCCAGCTGCAAGGGAAGCAGACTGCCATTTCAACAAGTTGGTGTTCTGTTAGTAAGGGTGAGGGGAGAATTTGTATTCATCCTTATCAAAGTATAATCCATGTACATTAAATCACACCTACTGAAAGTACACATTTGGGTGACATTCAATAGATGTATACACCATACTCAAGACACTGAACATTTCCATTCCTATCACCCGGAGAACTTCCTCATGTCTCTTTTAATCTCTCCTTCCATCCCTGGCCCCGAGGCAATTGCTGATCTGTTTTCTATCACAATAGTCTGCATTTTCTGGACTCTTTAATAAATGTAACTACACAGTATGCAATCTTCTGTTTTTGGTTTTTTTTTTTTTGAAAAAGGGTCTTGTTTTGTAGTCCAGGGTGGCATTGAACCTCAGCAATCCTCCTGCCTCAGCCTCCTGAGTGCTGGGATTACAGGCATGCGCCACCATGCCCAGCCACAATATGTAATCTTATATCTAGCTTCTTTTTTGAATGCATGCGTATTGTTGTTTATATCAATATTTTGTTCCTTTTAACTGTTAATTGGTATTCTATTATATATGTGTTTATTTCTTTATCCATGTTGTGTATTTCAGATATTTCAGATATTTGACTATGATGAAGCTGCCATGAACATTTGTGTAGGTGTACATTTTTAGTTCTCTTTCATATATATCTAGAAGTGTGATAACTGACTCTATGCATGTATAGGAGAATATTTAAATTTATAAGAATCCGTCAAACATTTTCCAACAGGGTTGTGCCATTTTACTCCCATACGCGTGGTATAGGAGACTTTCGGTGGCTATGTGTCCTTACCAATATTTTGAAACTGTTGGTCTTTTTAATTTTCATTATTCTAATGTGTATGTGATGGTGTCTCATTGTGGTTTGGACTTGCATTTCCCTGATGACTAATCACTTTGAGCATCTTTGAGTGTACCTATTGGACATTATATATATCTTCTCTTGTGAAATGGCTATTCACAGTTCTCATCAAAGGAAGAAGTTTTATGAGTAGGCATCCAGCAGACAAAATTTGCTATTGGCATAATGCAGTGTAAAAAAATCGTCCTACAGCTCTGTGGCTTAAAACAACAAAAACGCTTACTCTCACATTCCTCACCTGGCATTATTGATCTTGTCAAAGCAAGTTTTTCTTATGGCAATGATAAAACCTGAGAAAGATGAGCAGAGACTTACAGGATCTCTTAAGGCCAGGGCCAGAACAGGAACACTATTTTTTCTACCTACACTCACTTGGCTAAGGTGAGGAACAGGATGAGGGTGGAGAGCAGTGAGGCAGGAAAATACTACAAAATTACATGACAAACAGCATGGAACAAGAATGTAATCTACCCCAAGCAATCAGTTGTCTGTGCCCGAATTTAACATGAATTCCTTCAAAGAAATACATAAAATTCCACTCCATGTCTATTTAAACAGCTACTCTAAAAAATATAATATGAAGGGCTGGTGAAGCTGTGGAGCAATTGGAACCCTCACATATTGCTGGTCTGAATGTAAGATGGTGCAACTATTTTGGAAACCATTTGGCAAGTTCTATTACAGTTAAATATACATTTACCATATGACGCAACAATCCCACTCTTGGGTTTTTACCTAAGAGAACTGAAAATTTATATCCACACAAAGATCTTTGTGTAAATGTTCATAACAATTTTTTCTTAATTGCAAAAAAGTGGAAACATCACAAATATCTACCAACTAGTGTTTGAACAAACGGTGTTATATCTATGCTGGAGTACTACTCAGCACTAAAAAGGAGTGTGCAGTTGATATATGAAAGCTAGAATGTATTTCAGAAGCATTGCACTAAGTGAAAGAAGCTAGAGAGAAAAGACTGCACTGTGTGACTCCCTCTGTGTGATATTCTGGAGAAGGCAAAACTACAATGATGAAGAGGCCAAGTTTGACTGCAGAAGGACACGAGGGATCTTTTTAGGGTGGTGGAAACAGCCTAAATCTTGTTCATGGTGGTAGTCACGCAAGTATATAAATTTGTAAACACTCAGAACTGAACGCCTAAGAAGTGTATCGAGTTTTACTGTATATGAACGTTACCTTAGCAAGCCTGGAATATGTTCTAATGATGGCAATAACAGGGATGTAAGAACGTAAGTCCTCCCACCTATGCATATTTCAGACCGCAGCTTTCATACATTTGCTGATGTCCTTGTCGCCAGACAGAATACGCCACGTGGCCAAGTGCAAAGGGAAGGGGTGGGAAAGCCTGCTCCAGACGCCCTAACCCTAACCCGTGGCACAGCTGTATGATGTGTCTTATTACCACTCTGAGGGAGCTGTGGTCATTCCTTCGGTCTGCCACACCTACGGAGAGTATTTGCTCCCTTACCTGAGTGACAAAGTACGGAAAAATGTCTCAGGGCTTCTCCAGGACAGTAACTGGTAATTATCAACTCCTGAACTGACGCAGTCCAGTCCAGTCCTGGGCTGCTATGGATGATTCATTCTGGCGCTTTTGGCGAGCTCTCCAAAAAGGGGGGTTGGTGCTTATATGGATACATTCGGCAAGGAGCGCCAACATACATGCCCATGCATGCTTGTGTATGTGTGCTTATGTGTGCATGTCCAGTTACACCCGCTCTTCCTTCAAGAGTAAAAGCTTGGTCTCTGAGGCTTTTATAGGGAGTAAATGAAACCAGGCATGGTGGTACACACTTGGATTCTCAGCTACTTAGACACTAAGGCAGGAAGATTGCAGGTTCAAAGCTTTCCTGGACAATTTGGCAAAACTCTATCTTAAAATAAAAATGAATGAATGAATAGGGATGTAGCTCAGCAGTAGCGTGTTTGGCAAGCACGTACGAGACTCTGGGTCCATCACCAGTCAAGGGGTTTTTGGGGAGGAAGAAGGGAGGAGAAGGGGGGTGGGGGGCGGGGAGAGAGAGAGAGAGAGAAGGAGAGAGAACGAAAGTGAGAAAGTGTAGAAGACTTCTGGGCAGAAATACCTAAATTGAATCACAAGAAAAAATACAATGGTACAAATTTTAAAAAAGCTCTTAAGATATACAGGAGACATTGTGAAAAGGTGAACATACGTGTAATTGGACTCTTTCAGCAGGAAAGATGGCAGGAACAATATTTGAAGAAAAACAGAATTTACAAAAAAATTAGTAAAGAGAAAAGTCACACCACAGATACTTTGAGCCCCAAGCAATTTAAACATAAAACAAAACTACACGTACCACATGTAGACCTGTCAGTGAAACTACTGAAGACTAAAGATCAAAGAGATGATTATAAAGGAAACCCTAAGGGACAAAATACACATTGCTTTTCAAAGGACCAATGGTTAAGATTGAGAGGCGACTTTCCTATTGATGAAGAAATTGCATGGTTAAAATGCTAGGGAAAAAAAAGAATGTATAATACTATACTCAGTGGAAATATTTTTCAAAAATGTAAACAATAAGGAGACTTCAAAACAAAACAAAACAGAACAGGACCTTACCTTCGGAGCTTTACGGACTTGGTTTAGGAGCTCAAGCTGTGGCAATGGTGTATGTTCCTTATCTCATTTTTCCCCTTCTGCTGTGGATCTGCAAAAACTTCCTGGAGCCATACACATACTCTCTGTTTCCCCTCTTTGCTAGATGTACATGACCTAGAAATGCTGTACAGGAATCCGAAGATAAAAATAAAGGCAGAGTAGACTGTAAGGGTGCAGAGATAAATGGGTGATCGACAGAGGGACCAACAGAAATTTCTGACAGAAAGAACGACTAATGCTATTTTCCCAAAGAATTGTTTTTAAAATGGATCTGATAGTATGAAACACCTTCTTTATAATTGTGTCTGACCTTTTTCTGAGACCAGAATCCAGATAGTTACCTGATACTAATCAGGAAATACCTAGTATTTATATTTGAAGTGTATTTACTTGTATTTAATGACCTTGTTCCTAGTTCCTTTCTCATTAAAGTAGCTTTTGTTTCTATCATTGCCATTTCAGTAATATGAATACATCCAAGGTTTGTGCTAGTAGATACCTTGTTACTAAATCAGTACTTAAAATCTTTGGGCCCCTGACATTCATCCACTTAAATGTGATCTCTGGTTCACCCAATTTCTATGGGCTTTTCTAATTTATGTGGAGTAAATTTTATTCTGAGACATGATAATGATATGAAACAGAAAGACAGAGTACCGTCCAACATAACAGAGCAATGTATCTATGATAGTAACTATTATTTATTGTTCTGAAGAAGTTGGAAAGACAGAAATAAGAAACTTCTTTGAAAAATGAAACATCTTTTACATAAACATGGAGTTGGGGATTTAGCTCAGTGGTAGAGCCCTTGCCTAGCAAGTGCAAGGCCCTGAGTTCGATCCCCAGTACCCCACCTTAAAAGTCAATTTATCAGATTGGATAGTAAAAGAGAAACTTTGACAGTGAGATTTACATGCAAAAAGGTGGTGATGCAAACAATAGTTAAAAGAAAGTCGTAACTATAATAATATGGTTGATGATTTTTTTAATAGTTTTTTTATAGTGCTGGGGATTGAACCCATAGCCCTGTGCATGCTAATAGACTTATTTTTGGGAGCAATTTTAGGGTTATGGCAAAATGTGCTACAAGTACAAAGATTTCCCACATAGGTCCTCTACACACACATGCATATCCCCACTATCAATGTCCCACACCAGCGTGGTCTGCGTGCCACAGCTGGGGAACCCACGCAGACATATTACCACCCACAGTCCATTACATTGGGGTGTATTCTTGCACTCTAGTGTTCTGCATTCTATGGTTTGGACAAATGAGTAATAACAGATATTCCCCCACAATAGTGTCATGTAGAATAATAGGTCAGTGCCCTAAAAATCCTGCGTCTACCTTTTCATTCCCCATCCTCAATCCTGGAAACCACTGACCTTTCTTTCTTCTTCTTCTTCTTCTTCTTTTCTTCTTCTTCTTCTTCTTCTTCTTCTTCTTCTTCTTCTTCTTCTTCTTCTTCTTCTTCTTCTTCTTCTTCTTCTTCTTCTTCTTCTTCTTCTTCTTCTTCTT